>JACEFZ010023985.1:0-44191 GCA_014155875.1 Cepaea nemoralis
TACACACCCTAAACTCGGGGTAATGAGAACCTGT
Organism: Cepaea nemoralis; assembly: GCA_014155875.1. Lineage (NCBI taxonomy): Eukaryota > Metazoa > Mollusca > Gastropoda > Stylommatophora > Helicidae > Cepaea > Cepaea nemoralis. The sequence continues at coordinate 35 of JACEFZ010023985.1, forward strand.
CTGCTTAGTAAGGAAAGGTGCTGAAGACGGAGGCAACCAGCCAGGAGGCGCACCACAGAAATCACGATGCCACGCAATTACGCGTAATGAAATATGCTGACTACTTCTAAATGATATGGTGCTCGCCCTGCTTTGGACCCCCAGGTAGGTGCAGTGCCGGGCCCTATTTCTCGAAAGGGTCCAACCACAACTACTGGAGTTCCTTCTCAGATGTTCTGTGGAGCCGGGGGACCTGAGAATAGAGCGTCTTGCCATACCAAACAAAGACTAAAAATAATGCACTGGAATGCGGAGGGAGTCAGCAAGAAAACATAGAACTAGAAAACATCTTGGACCAAGAAAAAGTAAGCATATTTTGCTTGCAAGAAACTCACCTCAATGAGAACATAGCCTTCAAAATCAGAGGCTAAGAGTGTTACCAATCTGACTGAAAAGACAGGCGAAATGGTGGGATACTGACCCTTGTAAAAATAACATCACGGCTTCCCAAATTGAAGTTTACATGGAAAGGGCTGAGTATCAGACTCTTAAACTTAAGACAGGCAATACAAATCTAAATCTGATCAATTACTACTGTCCAAGTGACTGCCCACAAGCACTGGACACACTATCATTAAAAGAAGAAAAAAATGATTGTGTGTGTGGCGATTTCAACAGCCACTCGCAGAGCTGGGGCTATGACCACATGGAACAGAGAGGAGAGAGACTGGAAGACTGTCAGGATGAGAATAGATTCATCTTGATTAACAAGCCGTCCGACTCACATACTTTTTACTCGAGATCATGGCCTACTACAACTACACCTGACATGGCTTTTCAATCACCAGACCTGAAGTGGAACATTACACGAATTGTTGGGAAACAACTTGGTGGCAGTGACCATCGGCCAGTCTTTCTAACTGTAGAAAATGAGCTTGTAAGTGAAAGCAGCACTCTCTCGAGGTGGAACTACAAGAAAGCAGACTGGGCAATGTACAAGCATCGAAATCCGAACACTGAGAAAGACATAAATAAAGTAGCTGAAGAGTTTGGAAATGCACACTACAGGCAGCACGAGAAAGAGTACCAAGAGAAGCCCATAAACATTATAAACACTACTGGAGTAGTGAACTGTAACAGTTGCATAATGATGTGGAAGTGTGTAGAAAGGAAGCAGAGGCCAAACCCAGTCAAGAGCACCACAATAAATACCAGCACGCAAAAGCCAAATTTCAAAGGGCCAAGCTGCAGACTAGAAAGTAAAGCTGGTAGGAGAAAACAGAGTCACTGAACTTTGAAAAAGACACACGGAAGTTGTGGAAACTAATAAAACAACTTAACGATGATGGCACATGGAGAAACTCAAAACTTGCACTACATAAAGACGGAAACAGCTTAACAGGAAAGCAAGCAGCTGACCATTTTGCTGACTCATTCGCACAAGATAACAATATTAACATTAGTCCAGAGAAACAACAAGAGATTCGAGAGAAATGGCAACATTCAGGAAAGAATGAAACAGTACATGAGGTTCTGGAGGCACCTATCACTATCAGCGAACTGGAGCTAGCCATATCAAAACTGAAAATGAGAAAGTCACCAGAAGCTTATGGTTATCTCCAATGAAATGATCAGGAATCTAGGAACAGAGGCCAAAGCAAAGTTGTTGCAGATCTTCAATAACAGCTGGACCCTAGGAGTGTTCCACAAGCCTGGAGAGAAGCAATCATGATACCCCTCCTAAAATCAGGGAAAGATATTTCCTCTGCCTCCAGCAACAGACTAATTAGCCTCATCAGCTGTCTCTGCAAAACAGCAGAGCGCATCATCAATCACAGACTGCCGTGGTACATTGAAAGTGAAAATATTCTTGTGCCACAGCAAGCTGGCTTTAGGCAGTGCTACTCTACGGAAGAGCAGACAACCTATCTCTCTCAGGAAATTGAGGATGCATTCCAAGAGAAGAAGCTGGTGCTTGCTGCATGGATAGATCTGAAGAAAGCCTTTGACAAAGCCAGGAAAGAAAGTCTGATGAAGAAACAGAGAAATTTTAAAGTGAATGGAAGAATGTACAAATGGGTGAAAGCATACTTGCACAACAGAAGAGCCCGAGTACAGATAGACAAACTTAAGAGCAAGAAAGTATTACTGCGTCATCATAGTGTTCCCCAGTCTTGTCCCCCACACTTTTCTTAATCTTCATCAATGATCTTGTTGCTTATCTACCGCATGGAATTAAAGCGGCAATGTACGCTGATGACCTGGTTCTATGGAGCACAAATGAACATGCATCAGTGGCCACCAGATGCTACAAAGAGCTGTAGATGCATTTGTTGCATGGGCAAATAGATGGTGTGTCAGCAAAAACACTGACAAGTGCAGCACCACTCTATTTACAAAAGGCAGGGAACATCCAGATAAATGGAATACCCCTAAGAGAAGATAAAGAACCAACATATCTGGGAGTAACATTTGATGACAGGCTGACATAGAGAAAGCACATCAACAAAGCAGTAGCAAAATCCAGAAGGAAAATAGCCCTCCTGAGAAAACTAAGTGGAACCACATTGGGAGCCAGTGAGAAAATACGTAGCAAAATTTATCAACAAAGCATACGACCACACCTGGAATACGGGTCAACTGCGTGGTGTTCGGCATCAAAAACCACACTACAAAAGCTGCACAAGGTGCAAAATCAAGCACTTAGAGTCGCCACAGGAGGGATGAGATCAACCCCTACAATGGAGGTGGAAAAGTTGGGGAGGACACAAGCACCGAGAGAACGCAGAGATACGAAAACGCTTATACAAGCAGAAAATTTCGTTAGCTTGCCAGGCCACCCTATGAAGAATAGATTTGAAAACCTAGCTATGGGTGGTTGAAAAGAGGCAGTTTTTTTGTTTTGTTTTTCACCAGGCCAAACGACTTTGCAGAGAAACTACCGATCTGCCCACAGTTGGTATCCCCCCCCCCCTTGAAAACTATTCCAGAGCGAACTCCATGGAAAGATGAGCATAGACTATCACTACAAATCCAGACACAAGTGAGAGGAATATTTGACAAGGAAGAACAGAACAGTGTAAGCTCAGAACAGCTACTCTCAGCTTCCTTGATGAAGAATACCCACATGACCTCTGGATCCGAGTCTACACAGATGGAACAGCACAAAATGCTGTTCGAAATGGAGGAGTGGGAGTGTACATAGAATACCCAAATAATACTAGGGACACTGCTAGAGTACCAACAGAAAGTACTGCCATAACTATGATGCTGAAATTGAGGCAATCAAGATAGCAACAGAGAAATTACTAAATACCAGCCATGGTACACAACCTGAGGTGCTATTGACAGATGCAAAATCAGTACTCGAGGCGCTTCTGTCTGGGAAATTGCCAGTACTAAGGACACTACTTTCTGAACTTAGCAGTCAGCATAAGGTCATCACACAGTGGATACCATCCCACTGTGGAGTACCTGGAAACGACAGAGCTGATCGATTGGCCAAGGAAGTAGCAAAAGAAGAACAGCCTGATGTGCCCGTTACATACTACCAAAAGAAAAGAATGATCAAATAAATCAGAAAGCCACCAAAGCCTGCTCAAGATGACTACCCCGTTATGAACAGACCAGAACAAGTCATTATTCTGCGCCTCAGAACAGGACACAATAGATTACGCAACAACATGTACACAAAATTCAAGATTGGTGAATCATGTGGATTGGCGTTGCAGACAGCAGAGCACATACTCCAAGACTGCCCAAAATACAACATATCTAGGCAAACCTTCTGGCCTAGAGAGACGACATTGGAAGATGAACTCCATGGATCGCTGAGTGAACTAAAACAGACAGCTAAATTCATACAAGAGACAACATTGCAGTTATAGACATCAGTTATCAGTTATCAGTTGGGGTATCTTCGTTGCACTCCGGACATGTCCATAGGTGCTCAGATCCTCCCCCCAGCATAAGCATCAGCGTCCGGTGGCTAATAGTGCCAGTTCTGTGTTGGTTGACGAGGCGCTTTGTTTTCCCGATGTACTTCTCGCGTCTGGCTGTGCCGATTCTTACTCCCAGGTCTTTCATCCTGGAAAGCGATGTGGAATCACTGGCGTCAAAATCCTCTGTTCTCGCCATATCTTTAAGGGCGTTAATGACATCGGCACGATCCATGGGCTGGCCATCTACAGGGGGTGCAGAGCCAGCCAATTTATCAGCTCGTTCATTTCCCTCGACTCCCGCATGTCCCGGGACGAAGATGAAGGTGACTTTGCGGACAACAGACTTCCGCAGCGACTCAGTCCACTGTCTACGTACAGATCCAGCTTCGACCTTCTGAATCATGCTCATTGAATCACTTAGTACACACACGTTGGTATAATGCTGTGATTCCAGCCATATGAAAGCCTGTGTAACTGCCATCACCTCCATCGTCATGCTGCTCGTGGTCATAGAGTGGGCACCACTGGATAGTTATAGACATATTTCAAGCGAACGAAAGAAGAAGAATTTCGGCCTCTCACGTCTGTCTGGTTGCTCTGCTCTAGGTAGCGTTCTTAGAGAGCTTTGCCCTTGTTCTCGTCAGTCCTCTGCCAGATGAGGTTAGCACCTTGGAGTCAGGAATACTCTTATTCTTGACTACCCCCCACTCATGCCCTTATGTAGTCAGTCACTTGTCTGTTCTTACTCTTTGACATACCTCTGCTCATTTTTCACCTTTAACCACCTTAACCAGTTTTTTGAAGTAGCTTACTTTTGTGTGCATCTCTCTTTCTAAGTGCACACAAGGACTAGGATGGGCAACTCTGTTCTTCTTGGCGTTTTGCTATTTGCTTACAACACTACGCTTATCCACCCAGGCCCTTTCCACCTCAAAATTCCATCAAGGTGGCTGCTCCCAGCTTTCTTTTCCTGCCCTGAAGCTTTCTGCGCTTGTCGGGCCTTAATTTACTCACCACATCTTGTCCTGTACTGTCATACTGGAAAGTCTTGACCGTTGACATATGCTGCCTGGTTCTGTCTTTCTCCACCAATATGCTGCAAGAGTGGTGGTCGCTGCTGTGGTACCTTAGGATACCCCATATACACACTGTAGTGAGTGAGGGAGAAACCAGCGCCAGATCAATAATACTGTCCTCATCACATGGACGACTTGCTGTCCTGGTGACACAGTCACTTTTGATACAAACCAGGTCAATGGTTTCAAGAGCAGTCTCGAACAACCCCCCCCCCCCCCCCCCCATGTGTTGGAGGAAATGTTTCCCCATGATCTGCCTTTAGCGTTTTACATTTCTCTCGTGACCTAATATGTCCTTAAGCACAGCCACTTCTGGGAATCCACACTCGCGTTACGGGCATAAACATTAACCAACACGAATGGTAGACCGGATTGAACTCTAACCGCCTGTATTTTTTATGTCGTCACTGTCCCAACTGGACATCTCTAGTTCTGAAGTCACCATACTGCCGCGAATGAGAATCGCCATTCCCAGGTGTCGTCTGTTGTAGAAACATGTGAAGCCGGCAATTTGGAGTAACTGATCACAAAGTCTCGTCTTCTGAAGCGCTACAATGTCATTCCTTTATACCAGGTTTTCAAGAATAGGGCCTCGTTGCTTTACGCTGGCACAGTTCCAATATAGAATACGAGTATTCCTGAGGCCCAGAAGGTTACATTTGAGTCTAAAACGCCTTGCTCCATCTCGTCTGCCTTGTCGCTTACGGCCTCCTCGCCGTTCCCGTCGCCTTGTTAGGTTGCCTTTCCTCCGCACGGACCACAAACGCTGTTCCGTCATGTTGAAAAACCGAACACCATAGAAACACACACGCTGCGAAAATTCACTCAAGGATTGCTTCGCTCAGATGCACGAACTCCGTAGTATCGGCGAAGATCTTGAGAAGAAACTCCCGTTTTTACATCCTGGCGCACAAATTACACGCGCGAGATGAACATATCCATCTCCTACGTGAAAAAAAAGCAACGGTCACAATACAACACAATGGTCCGCCGCCATCTTGGCCGGAACCCATATAGAACCTATGATAACACCCATCCTGAATAGAACCTATGATAACACCCATCCAAGATGGAATCTATGATTACACCCATCCCATATAGAACCTGTAATTTCACCCATCCCATATAGAGCCTTTAATTTCTGACATCCCATTCAGAAGATATCCCAGGTGGAAACTGTGATTAAACTAATTCCATATAGAACCTATGATACATCCATTCTGTATAGAACCAATGATTACACCTATCCAAGTTGGAAACTATGATTACACCCATCCAAGGTGGAAACTGATTTCACTCACTCCATATAGAACCTATGATTAAACCCATCCTGTATATAACAATGATTACACCCATCCAAGGTGGAAACTGGAGGAAATGTTTCCCCATGATCTGCCTTTAGCGTTTTACATTTCTCTCGTGACCTAATATGTCCTTAAGCACAGATTAAACAGATACACTCATTCCATATATAGAGCGCTTGTAGTCTCACTACACTTTGTATGTAGAACACATTTGAAAAATGAAGTACATGATGTCACGAAAAATGTGCTCCACAGTTCATCGTGAAGCAATATGCAACTAATTGCTGTCGTCTGTGGAGTAATTCTTTTCACTCCAATCAGAATGGTGTTATGAACGGAAGACATAATTTTTAAAATTTGTTCTACATTTAAAATGTAGTGAGACTTTACAAACGCCATGTAGAACCTATAATTACACCCATCCTGTGTAGAACTTAGTGATTACACCCATCCAAGGTGGAAACTTTCACCCATTCAAAGTGAAAATTATGATTACACCCATCCAAGGTGGACACTTTGATTACAATAATTCCATATAAAACCTTTGATTGCACCCACCCAATGTGAAAACTATGATTACACAAACTCAGGGTGGAGACTATGATAACACTAATTTCATATAAAACCTATAATTACACATTCCATATAGAACCTATGATTACACATCCCATATAGAACCTATGATTATACTCATCCAATATAGAACCTATGACTACACACATCCCATATAGAACCAATGATTACACCCATCCAAGGTGAAAACTGATTACACTCATCTCGAATAGAACCTATGATTACACCTATCCTATATGGAATCTATGATTATACCAATCCAATGTGGTAAATGATTACACCCATTCCATATAGAACCTATGATTACACACATCCCATATAGAACCTATGATTACACATCCCATATAGAAACTGTGATCATACACATCCCATGTAAAACCTATAATTACACACATCACATATAGAACCGATAATTACACATCCCATATAGAAACTATGATTACACACATCCCACATAGAACTTATGATTACACACATCCCATATAGAACCTTTGATTACACCCGTCCCATATAAAACCTATAACTGCACACATTCCTTATAGAACTCATGATTACACATCCCATATAGAAACAATGATTACACACATCCCATATAGAACCTATGATTACACACATCCTATATAGAACCTATGATTACATCCATCCAAGATGAAAACTGATTACAATCATCTCAAATAGAACCTATGATTACACCCATCCTATAAAGAATCTGTGATTATACCAATCCAATTCGGAAACTGATTACACCCACCCCATATAAAATCTATAATTACACGCATCCCATATAGAAACTATGATTACACATCCCATTTAGAAACTGATTACACATCCCATATAGAACCTATGATTATACACATCTCATACAGAACCTATGATTACACCCATCCCATATAAAAAATATAATTACACAAATCCCATATAGAACCTATGATTACACACATCCCATATAGAACATATGATTACACACATCCTATATAGAACCTATGATTACACCCATCCAAGATGAAAACTGATTACACTCATCTCAAATAGAACCTATGATTACACCCATCCTATATAGAATCTATGATTATACCAATCCAATTTGGAAACTGATTACACCCATCCCATATAAAACCTATAATTACACACATCACATATAGAACCTATGATTACACATCCCATATAAAAACTGTGATTACACACATCCCTTATATAACCTATGATTACACACGTCCCATATAGAACCTATGATTACACACATCCCATATAGAACCTATGATTACACACATCCCTTATATAACCTATGATTACACACGTCCCATATAGAACCTATGATTACACACATCCCTTATATAACCTATGATTACACACGTCCCATATAGAACCTATGATTACACACATCCCATATAGAACCTATGATTACACACATCCCTTATATAACCTATGATTACACACGTCCCATATAGAACCTATGATTACACATATCCCATATAGAACCTATGATTACACACATCCCATATAGAACATATGATTACACACATCCCATATAGAACCTATGATTACACACATCCCATATAGAACCTATGATTACACCCATCCAAGGTGAAAACTGATTACACTCATCTCAAATAGAACCTATGATTACACCCATCCTATTTAGAATATATGATTATACCAATCCAATGTGGAAACTGATTACACCAATTCCATATAGAACCTATGATTAGATATTTCATGTAGAACATATGATTACACCAGCCTTCATCATGGAGATGGCACCTGATTAATTGATTTTGCATTAATTTTCTTCCAGATGTTCTCTTCTAAATTGTTTCATTATTTGAACTACTAGGCTGTACACATTTCCTAAAAACCTACGATTACACGCATTCTAGATGAAAACTGATTACACTTATTCCACATAGAACCTATGATTACACCCATCCAAGGTGGAAAGTATGATTACATTAATTCTTCGTCTTCTTTTGCGTTCATCCGGAGTGTTTTTTTCAGATTTAATTGCGATGTATTGTTATGCATCCTTGGGCCTAGACCCTTAGGCCAATATATCTGACCCCTTTGCTTGCGTCTTTGACCAGGTTAGCATTCCTGGGGGACTCTCACTTTTGTGGTGCCATCCACATCCCAGCTGGTCAAGTTAAAACGGTCGAAGACTTCACGATCAGCCCTCAAGGGAAGGCAGGGACAGTCCATCCAGGGAGGCTTCCATAGTTGTAGAACCGACACATAGCGCTCTGGTGCTGGGCTCACCTAGGGAATCGCCACGTCCTACTCATGGCTGCTTTAATTCCTCACTTCAATGTATTGGGCATTTCGTTCGCTACGCGCCGCTCCCCGCACAAACCAGGAACGGTCGGACTGCAGACGTATCCACTCAGCGAGCTTTCGGTTCGAACATGTGCTAGTCGCTGTGCCCGGGAAACAAAATAGTTAGAGCTGTTCCGGGCATGACGGACATTCGGAAAACTAGCTAATCAGAACTGTTCCGGACACGAAGGACATTCGGAAGACTAGATAGTCAGAGCTGTTCCGAGCAGAGGGACAATCGGAAAACTAGCTAGTCAGAGCTGTTCCGGACGCGAAGGATATTCAGAAGACTAGTTGGTCAGAGCTGTTCCGAGCACGAGTTGCATTTCACTCAGACGTTTTTGCGTTGTGCCTGATTTATTAGGGCCCTCAGGCCAGCACATCCGCTTCAGCGGGTGTTTTTACGGGTTAGTCTTCCCAAGGTTTTGAGGGACGTTAGACTCTTACTGTTTTGGTGCCGCCCGTATCTCAGCTGGTCAAGGTAGAACGGTTAAAGACATCACGGTAAACCCTCAAGGGAAGGCAGGGGCAGACCACGGGCATTCCCAGATATCCAAGGAGACTTCCATAATTGCAGAGCCGGCACATAGCACCCTGAGACTGGGCACACCCAAGGAATCGATAATCCTGCTCATGGCTGCTTTAATTCCTCACTTCCATGTATTGGACATTTCGCTTGCCACTGGTCGCTCCCCACACAAACCAGGACGGAGAGTCTGCAGACGACATCCACTCATCAAGCTATCGCTTCGGACTTCCACGTAATGGATTCGCTAGCCAAGCGTTCCATTTCGTGTCAGTGAGAAGCCCTTCCACCTTTGACTACGCTCACTCTATGAGTATAAATACAGATTTTCATCGTAACCATCGCGTGCGACTGGGGCGCATGTCCACCTTTAGTAAGCTCTCACGAGGTAGGATACATGTGCTGCCGGCTCAGCACCTTACCTCCATGCAGTGAGCGAGTAACGGCCAGGCCCTCTCATCTGGGGATCCCTCATATCCCCCAGCCGAGAGCCTTCAAACAATGTATCTGGAGTAAGCATGTAGCGTGCCGAGCATCACACCTCCATTTTTAGGTAGGCGAGTATCGGCCCTGCTCTCACATCCGAGGGTTAATTGCTTAGACGCGCTCAGCCATATCCCTCAGCTGAGAGCCTTAGAGTATGCGTCCGGACCAAGGATTAGTGGCATAGTGAGGCTGGTTTGAACTTTTGACTGCTATCCTCAGTCCACCTACAGAGCAGCAGGCTGTGTCTCTCTTGGTCTGGTCCTTATCCCAAGGCCTGTCTGACCTGTAGTTGTGCTTCCGTCGACAAAGCTCTTGGGGTCACTGGGACACGCAAGCCCCTCTCCCACCATCAACATTTGATAGGGCAGGCATTTGAAAGATGCGTCGCCGGCACCTAAGGCCATGCGATCAGCACAAAGTTATCCAGAGTCACCAGTGGGAACACCGCGCCCCGCGAAGGGCAACGACGATTGGTTTTGAACTAATAAAAGCGCTCTTTCCGCGAGGGTCGGAGCTTGGTAAGCATGTATTAGCTCTAGAATTACCACAGTTATCCAAGTAGGTTCGTGTCATCTAAGGAAACTCGACTGATTTAATGAGCCATTCGCAGTTGCACCGTGAGACAGTGTGGACTTAGACGTGCATGGCTTAATTTTTGAGACAGGCATATGACTACTGGCACGATCAACCAGATATCTATCGAACAGATGGACTATTCACGCACATGCAGGCCAAGAGTAGCATCGCTAAAACGCGCCCTCCCGGTACCCGGTGATACATGCAAAACCACTGGACGCCTACCGACGAGCTTTCAAGCTACGCCTGCAGGACTGACCGAAAAGCTATACAAGCTTATTGACTGCAGCCCCACTACTCATCGAGAGAGAGAGAGAGAGAGAGAGAGAGAGAGAGAGAGAGAGAGAGAGAGAGAGAGAGAGAGAGAGAGAGAGAGAGAGAGAGAGTCGGCGCTTATCAAGACTTCGTCGAACGGTCCTACAAATTTGCTTTTTTGCCCGCTCAAACCACGACTCTGGCTTCACGATGCGGTTACATTCTCGAAACGCCTACCTTGCTAACTTGCGTTGGCTGGGAAGATCCCAATTTGGTGCACCTCACACAGCCATACGAGACAACGAACGCTGGACGCGGGACTGATCTTGCGAACCAGACCAGCCCTCACATTACATTAATTCCATATAGAACCTATATTTCCAAGGGTGTTGTCTGCCCTTTGTTGTACATTCTCTTATGTTGTATCAACGTATCGTGATCATATCTTAATATATGTCTTTTTATACGTTTGATGCCATCTTTCTCTTTTTTTTTCCCATAGCCATAGTGGATAATACGGTTGCCAGCCAAGGCAATGGCCCAATTTCAATCCCCAGCAGATTCAAGGTCGATCCAACGTTATGAAAATGAGTACCCGACAGTTTTTCAGAACTTTCTAGGAATTGTCTGGGACGGAAAGGTAATGAGAAAGGGAAATGACCACTGCACCGCATGTCGTGACCTAGAATATGTGAAAGGCTAACACTTCACATACCAGCAGAAGTATTGGCTAAGTGTCTACCCGCAAGTTTCCAGCATATTGGTACTATTCTGAACGCGAGCGCCAAACAGGTGTTAAGCTCCACTACTAGAAGTGTTCGCTTTCACGGGTCTCATCTCTTGTTGTCCAATCGTAAAGTGTAGGCCATAAAGTCGCCACCGCCCTGGCAAAATTGTTAGGCAAGGAAACCTACCCACAGGTAGATAAAGCCCCTTACCTGGGATGGGATCTGTCTCGGGGCAGCAAACCTTACAGAAGTCGAACACACTGACCTTTGAAGGGCATAAAATGGGCGTGCTGTACTCCCCTGAAAAATGAAACACAGGAGACGAGGAAGAAGTATCTTGATGAATGCTTTCCTACAGCATCACTTCTATGTCTAACATACTTATAAAATTGGTATCCGGCCTTGTTTTAAGTTGGGAGCGGATAATGAATAAAGAAATAAAGAAGTTAACACATGTCATAATGACATTACCTGGTGTGTATTACCTGCTGCGAACATGAATTATTCCTTAGGCAACATGCGGATATGAGTCATGAACGATTTCGTAATCACCAAAGAAGAAAATCGGGGCTTTTGAACGTCAGTGTTAAAACAAAACAAAACAAAACAAAACAAATTAAGAATATCGTGGATCTAGAAAACGAAAAGTGCTGACATTCTACAAGATTTGAACATCGAAGAAAACTAACTCATATTTCGGAAACTGACATGATTGGGGCATATTAAACTGCACAGTGGTTTGAGAGAACAGTGACTGAAGACATAGTTCCTTGAAGATGTGGTAGCGGTCTATCAGCATGAATGAAGATGGACATAAAGGCCCGCCACATAAACGATGAATAGAGGGAATAGCAGAGTCCATGGGAATCTCGATACAAGAAGCCCATAGACGGGCACCCTCCCGCTGTTTATGCTTCACCTCGACACCGCAAGGTACAAGAGGGACAAGATGAGATGAGATGATGGACGAGCATTCTTCAGCTGTTTATGTTTCACCTCGACACTGCAAGGTACAAGAGGAACACAAGGGGTTGAGATGAGATAGAACATTAAAGACATGCAGCAAGGCAACTGGCCAAGGACCAAGACTTTTCGGCAGCCTATGATGAAAGCGACATTCTACAGAGTCCCTACTACATGATGCTGACGATGTTCGTTAAATCCCGGAGGTCAGTATGGTCGACTGAATAAGAATGCTCGTTCTTAAACGTTTGGCGTGTTGATGCCCCACACCGGTCAGTTGGACTACAATGTTGTCTTCTCGTCCTTGACTTCGGTACAGAAATTACATGTACATAAATTACAAGTACCTCTGACGTCAGAGTAGGTTCGCCTGACGGTGAGGGACAATGTGGTAATAGCTACTCCACACGCAAAAATCAGTCCATTGCACTAAAAGTGCATGTGTATGGACTACGCTTGAGTTCCCATCGATGGAATGAAAAAATAAAACACACACACACGCACGCACACACGCACGCACATACGCACGCACACACACACACATACACAAACACACACACACACACACACACACACACACACACACACACACACACACACACACACACACACATGTGAAAGACAAACAGAGTTATCACGCTATCTCCATCTTCGATTCCATCAGTTTCACTAACCCTTCTCAGTATCACATCTTCACTTTAGATGTGACTTCACTCTACACTTCCATTCCTCACTCTGACGGCCTTAAAGCCTTAGAATTTTTCTTGGAGAAAAGGCTTAATCCCTCGATAGCCACTGGACCATTACTGCGTCTTGCGGAGTTAGTCCTCAACCTCAACTCGTTTGAGTTCAATGGGGACTACTTCGACCAGATCAGCGGTGTGGCCATGGGTACTAAGATGGGTCCCAGTTATGCCTGCCTCTTCATGGGCTATCTAGAGCACCAGGTATGGAATCAGTACACCGGTAGGCTCCCGGAGCTCTACAGGAGGTACATTGACGACTGCTTTGGGGTCTCGGACATGCCCTTGCCTGACCTACAGAACTTCATTGCCTTTTTTCAGACTTCCATCCCAGCATCAACTTACCTCCACCATTTCTTCGTCGGCTGTCAATTTCTTAGACCTCACAGTCTCTTTAGGTTCCGCTGGTCTATGCACGACGGTTTATTATAAACCAACTGACTCGCACTCATTCCTTCTCTATACCTCCTCCCACCCTCCCTCGTGCAAACGTTCTATTCCTTTCTCCCAACTGTTACGTCTCCGACGACTTTGTCAGGATAACAACGACTTCCATCAAAAAGCCCACGAGATGCTTGATTTCTTTCGCCTTCGTGGCTATCCTGATAATGTTCTATCTACAGCTCTCCACCGCTGCCAATCTATCAGTCGCACTGAGGCTCTCTCCTCCAGGCCGAAACCACGTAACAACAGACCTGTCCTCTCACTTACTTATCATCCCCACAATATTGCTGCCAAGAATATCCTTTTTAAACATCTATCCATTCTCCGGACGGAATCGACCACTCGTGATGTCTTCTCAGAGGCTCCTCTAGTGGCATATAAGCGGGATCGTAACCTCAAAGATGTGCTGGTCCATAGCAGGCTACCCCAACCTCACCAGTCTCTTCCTGGCACGGTGGCGTGTCTTCGATCGGTTTGCAAGACCTGTCCATACGTACTTCAAACCCAGAGTCTGACATTCCCTAAGACGACCTTCCACATCCGTGAGGGTTTCTCATGCATCAGTCGCAACGTCATCTATGCGATTACCTGCACACGTTGCGACATGAGATATGTCGGGGAGACAGGATTACGTCTTGGGGACAGATTTCGACAACATCTTTCTGACATCACCAGCGGCGCCCAGAAACCAGTATCCATGCATTTCAACAGTCCTGACCACCATGGCGTAGCCGACATACAGGTCACGGCCATCAAATCATGCGCATCCCACGAACGGGATCGGAAGACATTGGAACACCGTCTCATCTTCCAGTTGGGCACACTCTCCCCTCACGGCCTTAATGTCCAACACAGCTTCATTTAACTTCCCACCCCACCCCTCCCACCCCTAGCTTACAGTCCACCATCTGGGTACGTGCAGATCCTTTGTATGACATCACAGTCAACTCTCTTGGCGGATTTACGTTCGGTGTTTTGCCATCATTTTCTGAACGACCGCCACTCATGCCTCTCTGTGTGTACTAACACTATATAGGTTTCCGCAGCTGTGTTTCGAGCGCTTAACGATAATTGCCAATTGTCATCTGCGTCCGTAACATGTTTGCCGGTCTCTAATTTTACTTTTCCGCACACATGGGCGCATCTCCACCCCACTCCCTTCCCGCTTGACCTTTGACCCGTGTACCATACATCCGGTCTATTGATCCACTGGCGCCCTACGTGTGTCAGACCTTCCAAGCTAGGACACAGTATTCAGATGAGTACATTTTTATTTTAATTAGTTTAATAGTTGAATATTGTCATAGTGTGTTTCATGTAGTTTTGTGTTGGTTTGTATTTGTGTGTCCTGTGCTGACGAAGGCTTTGGCCGCAACGTCCAATTTGTCTCTTGTAGTCGTGTTTTAGTAAAGCTCACAATCTACTTCTCGTTTATTTGGGTGATTCATTCATTGTCAAATCATGTAACGAGAAGAGAGGCATTGGAGAACATCAAAACGACGGGAAAGGCCTGCGGTAGAAGAAACAGATATAGACCTAGTGAAATGATGTTTGATAATCACTGCTTCGCGAAGCAATGTCATAAATAGAATTGATAACACCAAGGAACGAGATCTGTGGGGGGGGGGGGGGGGGGGGGAGGAGAGAGAGAGAGAGAGAGAGAGAGAGAGAGGAGAGAGAGAGAGAGAGAAAGAGAGAGAGAGAGAGACAAGACCACCTACGCCACTTTGCGAGGTGTCAGAGTCCAGAAAAGGTACAGTGATGCAGTGACATCGTTACGCCCGACAGGCGACTTAGCTCCCAGTCGGGATGCAGCAACTTCGTTACGCCGCCAGGCGAGTAATAGTTACCGGCCTGCAAGATTGCTGGCTGACGAGTGACCAGCGGTCAGGCCAGGACGACGCTAGACGCACGCCTGCCTCGTGAAGCCACCTGAGGTGGGAGGCGAGTTGCGAACTAGCGGGAGACAGCTCTGGGACTTCGACTCGGACAGACGTGTGATGAGAGAAAGACGTTGTGTGGTTTTCTGTGCTTGAAAGTCGAGTGTCTGGACATCTTGAGTGTCAGACTTGTGAGCTGTATTGTGGATGTAAGTGTATTGATGTATCCAGTATATATTGTTGTGATCATCGTTCTGTATTCAATATGTGAATAAATCCATTGAACGGTGTGTCGTTGAGTCTTACGTCAAATCACGTTGTACTTGTACTGTCCCACATGTGTTAGGTTAGCGAGCCAAGTTTAAGATCCTGACATGTGTGGACGTGGTGGCATTCGTCCGGCTTTGAAATGAACGTGTTTATGTGATTAACGATTTAAAACTAGAGTTTGTGAACTTAAAATTTTGTGTCAAACTTTATAGTACATGTAAATGTGATCGTGGAAGGCTCATTTTGATTATTAACTACATTGTTTAACCATGTGTAAGACTATTTGTAAACGTACAGTGCATACATATTGTTTGATCTTGTAAGCGTGTAAAACATTTGTGATTTGTGAAACTTGTCACCGTTTTGACCTTGTCGACATTGTGATCTTGTCGCCATTGTGACCTTGTCGCCATCTTGTAAACTTGATGTCTATGTCCTTACTGAATGTCATCTTGATGTAAGTGATGTGTCATCAATGTTGTAGAGTGTTGAGATCCATGTAGATTGTCTTTGTGCATTGAGTTGTGGAAAGCAAAGAGTTTTGGAAAGAAAGTAACTTGTATTTGAAAAAAAAAAAAAATTGTTGACGGACAAACTTACGACCTACAATTACACTCAACGCCATACAAACCTAATCAATACTTAGTGACAAGCAGGCACACACCAACAAATAGACGCTAATTCATTTTCCTCCAAAAACAAAGCAGGTTTTTCCGTACCATCCGAAACCCTTGCCGTAGAGGTCATTTGTGTTTTCGAAGTAGCGACCCTACAGTTCCTAGCCCGATTTCCAACCGTTCTTCACCGCATCCAGGGCACTTGAGTATATTTTTCTTTTCATTTACTTTAAGGATGCAATTTTAGGCACGTATTGTCACTAGAAATCAATTGTAAATTGTTCACTACTAACCACTTATAACATATTTTGTGTGGCTGATATTTCATTGACATTTTCCATCATGTCTTCATTGAATGATTTCATCGATATGGGGTTAAAATTGAAGTTAACAGGTGATGAGTTAACAAAGTGGAGTGAGAATAAATACTCTGAACACCTTCGCGAGAAAGCTACTGAACGCGATGAAAGAGCAGCAGAACGGGCTGCCAAGCAAGCAGAAGCAGAATTGGCTGCAAAGACAAAGCAAGCTGAGATAGACAATGCACTGAAAAAGGCCGAGATCGAAAAAGAAACAGAACTAAAGAAAGCAGAAATGGAACGAGAAACAGAATTAAAGAAGGCAGAAATAGCAGCTCAGAGTAAGAGAGAAGAACTGGAGTTACAGTTGAAGATGAAACAACTTGACACTGAGACTGCCATTAACAAAGAGTCTAAGAAATCTGAGAGACTGGAGAAAGAAAACCAGTACAAGAAATATCAAGGTATTGTACGTAATTATACCTCGGGTGACTGCATCGCAGCCTTTACCCAAAATTTTGAAACTTTAATGGAACATTACCAGGTTCCACTGTCTGAATGGAATATTGTTTATATGAGGAGTTTGTCAGGGGAACCTCTTAAAGTCATTGAGACCATCCCCAAAGACCTCAGAAAAGATTACCATTATCTGAAATCTAAGATTATGGCACATTTTATGTTAGATGAGGCAGGTTACAGAGAACAATTCAGTAAGTTGAGCCCAAAACCGACTCAAACGTTCTCTGATTACCCCTGCTTAGTCCGATATATATTCACCAAATGGACTTCAGCAGCTAAAATTGACAAAAATTATCAAAGATTAGAAGACCTAATCATTAGAGATAAAATCATTTCATCCATTCCATCAGCATTTTCAAAGTTTTTGCAAGAGAATGAATGCACGAGTGTAGATGAGATTGAGAGACGTGGTTCGGCGTATTACACAGCCAACAAACATTGTTTTGCCAGTGAAGCTACTGACATTAATTTTGTAGCAGCGGCTAACTATGACAAACCCTATAGTAGGCAGAAACCTCATAGGCCTACCTCTGAGAAGTTTAATCACTGTAATTATTGTAAATTTTCACATCATCAGGGTGAAATGTGCGATAAAAACCCAGAATATCACACTTACCTACTAAATATGGTAAAAAGACAAGAAAATGAGCGTAGATCCTTCAGGAATTTGCGTAAATGTTTCCTCTGTAAGGCGCACGGACACCATCGGAAAGATTGTAAAGGTAGGCAAATGACCAACAAAGCAAATGCCGCCTTGTTTGATGGTTCGTCGTCAGATGAAGAACAACCAGAGAAACAGCCTGTGAACTCAGCACAGGTTTTTGACATGTTTAGTGCAAATAAATGCTCTGTTTGTAACACCTTTTATGAAGATGGTATTTTAACATGCGGTCACGCCATCCCTATTGCCAATGAAGAAGCTAATTTGGTAGTAGATTCAAAAGGCAAGATAATCGTCCATCATGGATATGTGAATGGCAAGTCTGCTACAGTCCTTCGTGATACAGGCAGTTCACTTATTGGCCTGAAGAGAACGTTCATAATGCCTACAGACTATACAGGCAGGCACGTAACATGCAGAACATTCTCAGGCAATATTGAGAAATACCACTAGCATGGGCATATATTGAAACACCTTTCCTCACTGGGAAAGTAAAGTGCGCTGCATTAACAAACCCAGTGTGTGATGTAATTATTGGAAATTTACCTGAGGTGAATGATAAACCTCATGACATAACATCTCTGTGTATTGATGATACCATAACATCACCATCAAATGTCATCATTGAAAATGTCACACCACCTATTGAATATATGGTAGCTAATGTAGCACTAAGTTCTCATGACATCATTGATAACATTGTTCCATCACCATTTGATATCATTGAATGTGTGAACGCAGTAACTAGAGCTACTGCTAGAGTGCAAAATGAAAGTAATCAAACTGAGGCTATACAAATGCTTAGCCCAGGATCACTACCTACTAACACTATGAAGGAAACGTTTGTAACAGCTCAAAAAGCTGATCCTTCATTGTCAAAATACTTTAATCTGATCGGCCAAAAGCCAAAGGTAACCAAGAATGCAAAATGGCATTTTGCTGTGAAAAATAATATACTCACCAGGTATTATACCAGAGGTGACAACACCACAGAGCAAACTGTTTTGCCAACTAATTATCGCAAGCAAGCCTTACATCTTGCCCACGATATACCTCTTGCAGGGCATATGGCATACGTTAAGACCAGATCTAGATTATTGACACAGTTTCATTGGCCCAAATTTTGCAATGACATTAAAGAATATTGCAGAAGTTGTGACACCTGCCAGAAACTGATAAAAAAAGGTAAACACCCACAGGCAAAGTTGCAAGTTACTGACTTAGCCAGTCGACCTTTTGAAAAACTATCTGTCGACATAGTGGGCCCTCTTAACCATACAACAACTAGAGGGAATAAATATATTCTAACTGTCATTGATCAATGTAGTCGCTGGCCAGAAGCTATTCCGCTAAAGAACATAACTGCCAATAATATAATGGAAGTGTTCTTCCATATTTTTTCTCGGATAGGTTTTCCAGATACTATCCAATCTGATAGGGGCACTCAGTTTATTGCCGCATCTACCCCAAGCTTTCACCAAAATGTTGGGAGTGAAGCAATGTTTCAATTCCCCGTACCATCCTCACTCTAGCGGAGTAATAGAAAAATTTAACGGGGATCTAAAGCACATGCTTGCAAAAGTAACGCAAGAGCACCCCAATAACTGGGATTTATATCTACCAGCTATTCTTTTTGCTTATCGCGAGGTACCACATTCTAGTACCGGTTTCTCTCCTTTTGAACTTATCTATGGTGCCAAACCACGTGGCCCATTGACCATTTATCACCAAATGTTAACTGACTCTACACCAGTACTTAAACCCATATCATCATACGTATATGTTACATCATTGCGTGAAGAATCATCAAATCTTGTATTATTGCAAAGAATGCACTAAAATCATCTGGTGCTACTTATAGACAGTATGCTGACAAAGGTAACAGGACAATAACATTGACACCTGGACAGGACGTTCTTCTTCTACTACCTAGTGACAGACACTTATTGACTGATTCTTGGCAGGGACCTTTTAAAGTGACGAGACAGATTTCACCTGTAGACTACGAAATCCTAATAAAAGACAAACACAAAATATTTCACATAAATATGCTAAGACCATACCACAACAGAGACAACGAACAAGACGATACGACAGCGTGTACAGTGATAATAGATCACGAAGATGACGATGCTAGTGACGAGATTCCAACACCTACATTAGACACGACAAGCTGCTTGAAGGAGATCAAAATCAATCCAAATTTATCTCAAGCAGAGACAAACAGTTGCAAACAGCTTATACAACAGTACAACACCATCTTTTCCAACAACCCAGGACAAACAGAATTAGTACAGCATCACATCACACTCACATCAAACACACCCATACGATGCAGACCATACACCATCCCATTACATTACAAAGAACATTTACACCAGGAGATCATCAACTTAGAGAAAAATAACATCATAAGACGATCCCAATCAGACTTCTCATCTCCAATGGTGATAATACGCAAAAAGGACAACACAATAAGACTGTGTATCGACTATCGAAAGCTAAATAAAATAACTGTTCTAGATTTGGAGCCAATGGCAAACACTGACGATCTTCTGACAGAACTGACAGACGCTAGGTTCTTTACGAAGATAGACATGACGAAAGGATATTATCAGATAGCAGTAGACGAACAGAGCAGACATCTGACAGCATTTGCCACACCGTGGGGACTGTACGAATGGTGCAAACCTTCCATTTGGGCTTGTCAATGCCCCTGCCACATTCGTACGTATGACACGACTTCTTCTATTAGACATTCCTAACATAATTTGCTATATAGACGACATCTGTGTTCACACAGAGACAATGACAGAGCACATTAAGACGTTAGAACAGACTTTTGATCGTATTAGACAGCACGGACTGACGGTGAAGCCTGCAAAAGTAGACATAGCCTACCAGGGAATATCATTCTTGGGGTACAAAATATCCAATGGCTTTGTCATGACAGACGATAACATTGTGTCCAAGATACTGAAACTCTCACTTCCGACTACAAAAAAAGAAGTCAGAAGGGTTGGGGGATTTTTTTTTTTCGTTATCCGGGGTTTTTTTTTATGCAGGTTTCCCTTTTTCACAAGTCGTTTTGCCGAGGCCAAATGCTTCCTGCGGGGGCTGATAAATTAAGGATTCATTTCCCGATTTTTTTAACTCCAATTTTTCTAATTTCTAAAAAAAGTAAACCGATAAAATTGTAAAAAGAAGTAAAAACATTTCCTTAAAAACCATGTTTTTCTATCAGAATAAAACCGAAATTGCCCCAAACCCCCATTTACCTTTAGTTGGTACAATTGTCCGTCTTTGGAGCATCTTGTTACAAGGTCAAAAACATCCTCCATCCAGGTACTTCTATCAAGGGAAACTAAAACCCAGAGAACCTTGGTCCTCCCGTTGGAAGCCCTAGCTTTAGTGGTGGGTATAACTAAACCAGATTTTTTTAGGAATTTCATCGTGGAATCTACAGAGCCCTTGGTTTTATAAATTCAGGGGTATTCCAAAATTGGTAGGGTGGTCCTTAAAATTAAGATTATAGCAGGGTTTACATTCCCACAGAACCAATTCAATTGCCGACTTTTTTCCCCTTTTAACCACCCCGTAAGACCAATGTCTAGTGCAGTGGTACAAATAATCAGACCAACACAGCCCTTCATGGGGAATAAGTTTTTTTCATTCACAAAAACTGTGAAAAAAGTCTTAATATGAGGAAGGGGTTACTCCCATTATATTAGTGTTCTTTTTTACTTTCATTAGTGATTTGGAAATTGGAGTTGTTAAAAAATTTATTAATTTAATTTAGAACAAAAAAGTTCACATTGTAAAATTACCCTAGGAACTATCCCAATTTTAATGACATTTCGGGGGCTTCCGGGAATTTTAAGGACGTGGTTTAACTGAAATAAAATAAGTATATTGATCAATGAAATCCATAAATTTGGTATAAACATCCAACCATAAATTAATGTAATCCAAAGGTTTTGATTAAAACCAACCAGAATGTGAAACAGGTACTTTTTACTACATCAGAGGAACAATGGCACAAGCTTCAATAGCGTTTGGCGTTTATTCCGGGTTATTAAAATTTAGAACAAAATTGCAGACCATATAAAAGTTTAAAAAACTATGACGATTCTAAAATCTTTGGTCAACAAAGTTAAAAACACGAAGGTGAATTTTTTAGTGTAATTTGAACAACTTGTTAATGATTCATTTCAATTTTTCTGGAAAATGGAAAAAGTAACAATGAATAAAAATAAAATTTATTGAAATTAGTATTTCATTAATTTGAAAATTTCCCTTTCATTTATTTGATTAATCAAAAAAGGGCCCTAATTTGAAATGTAATTCAATTGTTGGCATAAATAAACCGGTTTCCAGATTGTTGACACCACAGGTAGCACACTAGGCAGGGAGGTGTTACCACATTGCAGCCAACACAAAGCTACTGACCAAATAAGGGAGGGTTTGGGTTTTTGGCTTTTAAAAATCGATTTCATCTAGTAGATGGTTTTTGTTTAAGAACCATATTATTACGTTTTTTTTTAAAATCTGGAGGTGTGCGTGAAACTTACTACCGTTGACTGGGTCCCAATGTTAGGTTAGCCACAAGGTAAACCTGACAAGGTTAAAGGTTTAAAACCAATGTCGTTAAAAGCAAATTCCTTTTTAAATTTCTTGGCCTTTTTTTATTTGTATTTGATCCAAAGTAGTCAATAGAAAGGTGGTCTTGAAATTGAAAATTAACCCTTGTCAAATTTCAAAAAACATTTTCTGAAAAAGCCGGGGGGGGGTGTCAATCCAGAAAAGGTACAGTGATGTAGTACATGTTACGCCCCCCAGGGATTACTCCCAGCAAAAGAACTTCGAAGAGGGAGAAAGACCGGCCTGCAAGAGCTGGGACGACGACCAGCGGTAGGGCCAGGACACCTAGACGCACGCCTCCCCGTGAACCACCTATAGGCATTGGAACTAGCGGGGGCGCTCTTTGGGGCTTCGACTCGGGCGACGGTGTGGGAAAGCGTTTTGGGTTTTTTTGTTAAAGCGACTGGACACTTATTCAACGTACTGTATTGTGGATGTAAGGATTGATGACCAGTTAATTGTTTTGGGCACGTTTTGATTCTATGGAAAAACCATTAATTTCGTTAGCTTTCGCAAAACGGGACTTGTATGTCCCACATGGTTATTGGAGCCAAATTTAAGCCCTGGAGATAATTGAGATGAACCCCATAAGAGGAGCCACGAAAAGGTTTTTGGACCCCCCCCCCCAAGAAGAAGCCAAAAGAAAAAAAAAAAAAAAAAAAAAAAAAAAAAAAAAAAAAAAAAAAAAAAAAAAAAAAAAAAAAAAAAAAAAAAAAAAAAAAAAAAAAAAAAAAAAAAAAAAAAAAAAAAAAAAAGGGGGGGGGGGGGGGGGGGGGGGGGGGGGGGGGGGGGGGGGGGGGGGGGGGGGGGGGGGGGGGGGGGGGAAATAAACAAAAAAAGCCCCCCAAGGTTTAACCCCCCGAGGGGAAACAGGGAATGGGGGAAAAAATTTGGGTTAAGATCCTCCCCCCGCCTCGGCTGGGGGGTTTTTTATCCGGGGGGGGAAAGAAAAAAAAAAAAAAAGAAAAATGCTGTCTTTGGTTTACCCCCTCCTTTCTTCCCCAGTATTTTGTACCCTATTTGATGTTCCTTCATGCCTTAGGGTGTTGCCGAACCATGAGAGTCTTCGCTTGTTGATTACTTTAGGAAATCTTTCCGTGATCTTGTTCATTTGTCAAATTTTCAAATCAAACATTGATTCTGATTTGCAGAACGTCGTACAACTACACAAGCATTAGCATTAGCAGCTGACTTGATTAGTTTTAACAGACTAGTTATCTGCGCAATGAGAGAACTTCATCTGAACACAACAGAACAAAAGAACATTTTCAGGAGACAGAATGGAACAGAAAGCACCAGACATCTGCGAGTATAGAAAGCTGGAGAAACAATAAGACAAAAGAAAACAGATATAGCTACTTAAATATTGAGCACAACCCACTACTGGCAACGCCGATCGCATTCTGGTATGAACCTAAGGCCTATCCACGTCAATATGGAAGCACTAGACTCGAGTTTCGCTCTCATTTGAGCTCGCCAGTAGCGCACATCCCTGACCGGACCCGGAAATAGTCCCGGATCACGCGTGTGAAGCGGGTGTGTAACCACGCGGCACACACTGGACACACCAAATTATCACAACAGAATACTACAACGCTACCCATCGTAGGCTATGCTCAAGATTGCCCAATCGCCGCGACCGACGTCCGTCAATCGATGGGACCCGAACGATCAGGACTTCTCACTGGCAAGGAACACCAGGCTTCCTAAAATCCAGTATAGCTACAGCAAAGAAACCGTTACTTGTAGATGCAAAATCCAACCAAACATGAACACGTCTAAATTTGGCATGGCGGGAGTTTGTTACTGCGCTGGGAGATGAAAGGTAGAAGATGACGAAAATGAAGAAGAAGAAGAAGACGAAGAAGTGGACGAAGAAGAAGCAAAAGAAGGGAAATAAACAAAAAGCAAATTTACAGAGGGAACGGAATGAGTTGGTTAAGATCCTCTGCTCCGCTGGGTGATCGAAAGAAGAAGGAGAAGAAGAAAGAGAATAAATGAAAGAAGAAGGAAAAAAGGAAGAAAGAAAGAAACATTCAAAGTTTACAAAAATATTGATTTGAGTTGGTTGAGGGCCTATGCTCCCCTGGAAGAGGAGGAGGAGGAGGGGGAGAAGGAGGGAGAAGAAGAGTGAATGAATGAAATAAACAACATAAGAAAGACAGACAGACAGAAAGAAAGAAGGAAGGAAAGGCTGAATAAAATTTAAAATAAAGAAAGAAATCAATAAAGAATAAATGAATAAAAGAAAGAAAGACAAAAACCTTGAATCTTTGAACGATGAGAGCAATGAAAAAAATGTCAGCCATATCATGTGTTTCTAATTATTTTATTATTAGTCACAACATCTTACAGCAATTATGTCTGCACGAACTAACAGTATAAAAATAAACCATCATATGTATATTAATATAAATAGACATCCACAATTCAAACGGGCTATTAGCTCTAATTATATAAAATATATAAAATATATACAACTTTGTCAGACAGTGTACACAAATTTCAGTTCCCAAAAACGTTCATGGAACCAAATTGTGGGCAATTAAAACTTCATTGAAGCTTTCATAGCTGACAAAAAAAAAAAAAGCATGATACATCATAATGAAATATATACGAACACTTCATCAAGGGTTCTTTTGAGAAATCAGGCAAGAATAAATTGAAGGCATGTGAACTTTCACAACTAAAGTGATACTACTACTTCTTCAAGTGGTGTTTATACCTTCAAAGGAGTTTTGTCTTGCTTATCCACTAGCGAATTAAAGGTTATATTCAGCAAGTATTCTGGGGAGTTGCAGTAAGACGAGTTCTCGTAATCATTTGGCCGTATAATAATTATATAACCATCCACACTTTCCAGTACCACGACAGTTAGTATTACTTTACTCACCTACCACCACCACGACTAATATTACCATTATCAGCAAACACCACCACGACAGTTAGTATTACTTTCCTCACCTACCGCCACCATCACCACAACCGTTAGTGTTACTTTCCTCAACTACTATCACCACCAAGACGGCTAGTGTTACCATTCTCACCTACCACCACCACGACAGTTAGTATGACTTTCCTCATCAACTACCACCCGACACTTAGTACTACTTTCCTCACGTATCACCACCAATATTGTTAATATTACATTACGCACCTACCACTACCACGAAAGATAATATTACTTTCCTCACCTACCACCACCACGACAGTTGGCATTACCTTTCGCACCTACCACCACTACCAACACGGTTAGTATTACTTTCCTCACGTACCACCACCACCACGACAGTTAGTATTACTTTCCTCATCTACCACCACCACCACGACAGTTAGTATTACTTTCCTCATCTACCATCATCACCACGACAGTTAGTATTACTTTCCTCATCTACCACCACCACCACGACGGTTAGTATTACTTTCCTCATCTACCACCACCACCACCACGACAGTTAGTATTACTTTCCTCATCTACCACCACCACCACGACAGTTAGTATTACTTTCCTCATCTACCACCACCACCACGACAGTTAGTATTACTTTCCTCATCTACCACCACCACCACGACAGTTAGTATTACTTTCCTCATCTACCACCACCACCACGACAGTTAGTATTACTTTCCTCATCTACCACCACCACCACGACAGTTAGTATTACTTTCCTCATCTACCACCACCACCACGACAGTTAGTATTACTTTCCTCATCTACCACCACCACCACGACAGTTAGTATTACTTTCCTCATCTACCACCACCACGACAGTTGGCATTACCTTTCGCACCTACCACCACCACGACGGTTAGTATTACTTTCCTCATCTACCACCACCACAACCACGACAGTTAGTATTACTTTCCTCATCTACCACCACCACCACGACAGTTAGTATTACTTTCCTCATCTACCACCACCACGACAGTTAGTATTACTTTCCTCATCTACCACCACCACCACGACAGTTAGTATTACTTTCCTCACGTACCACCACCACCACGACAGTTGGCATTACCTTTCGCACCTACCACCACCACGATGGTTAGTATTACTTTCCTCACGTACCACCACCACCACCACG
The DNA here is from genome assembly GCA_014155875.1 of Cepaea nemoralis. NCBI lineage: Eukaryota > Metazoa > Mollusca > Gastropoda > Stylommatophora > Helicidae > Cepaea > Cepaea nemoralis. Next base: position 26,911 of record JACEFZ010023985.1, read on the forward strand.
ACAGTTAGTATTACTTTCCTCATCTACCACCACCACCACGACAGTTAGTATTACTTTCCTCATCTACCGCCACCATGACAGTTAGTATTACTTTCCTCATCTACCACCACCACGACAGTTAGTATTACTTTCCTCATCTACCACCACCACGACAGTTAGTATTACTTTCCTCATCTACCACCACCACCACGACAGTTAGTATTACTTTCCTCATCTACCACCACCACCACGACAGTTAGTATTACTTTCCTCATCTACCACCACCACCACGACAGTTAGTATTACTTTCCTCATCTACAATAACCATGATAGCTAGTATAAACATCCTCATCTACCATCACCATGCTAGCTAGTATAAACATCCTCATCTACCACTACCATCACTATGATTACTAATACTATCATCTACCATTAATACGGCGGTTAATATTAGTATCTCCACCTACCATCACCACCACCACCACCACCACCACCACCACCACCACCACCACCACCACCACCACCACCACCACCACCACCACGATGGCTAGTTTCACTATCCTCATCTACCACCATGAAGTGGAAGTATTAGTATAACCGCTCTGTACTACAACTAATTTTACCGCCACCAAAAGTAACACAATGACGGCCTACCCCAACCACCAATATTATATAAAAGTAGGGGCTTCCAAATAGTACAATGTTTATAGATTAAGAGACAGTTTCACAAACCTAGCTGAAATAAGTGGTGCAATTAACATTTGAAAACGCATAGCTTAAAACATATCTGTAAATGAAAAAATATATATATATCTTATATTTGCGCTTGCAACAATATTTACAATATCATACACAACGGAAACATCTAAAACTAATTTCATATATTTCTTCATCAATTTCTAAAGTAACAAAGCTGATGGAAGTTTGAAGTGGTTCTGATAAACAATTTATAACAATATGTTACATTTAGAAACACTGTGCAACAAAAAATAAATAAAGGAAGAACAGATGTGAATAAGTAAATAAGAATAGCTATGTTACTACTGATCTTAGATACACACTAACAGATGTAAAAGTGAATTGTTTTAAGCAGAAAGTTAATACTCATGTGTCTAATATAAAATGTAACAAAAAGGTTTGTTAAGATTCCGCGGAGAAATGGCAATGACAAACACATGTACATACATTACAAGAACCTCAGGCCAGATGAACAGAAATCAAAGATCTCGTAAATTAAATATCCTACTTAAGAATCAGCAGGCGCATATATTAAGCGTATAAGTACGCTTTGATGCTACGGCACAGGTCAGGGTTCAATCGCCAGCACAGGCAGGATTATTGTTTTCCTACTAGTACGGTCATGGGGGTCGACCCAGTCTCAGAAAGATGGGTTACAGGTAAAGGTTGTCCCATGGTTGTTACTGTCGTTTAGATGTGAAGTGTTGAGTCTTCACATATTGTAAGTGACGACATTTAAGGTAGGGTGGCCCGTTTCCTTTCCCGCCGCCTTTCATTCCCCAGAAGTTATACAATAATAAAAACGGTCACTCCACCCCCCACACATCCACACACACACACACACACACACACACACACACACACACACACACACACACACACCACACAAATATATGTAGTGATTCTGTCATGCCATTTTACTCCTTCTTTTCTGCTCTGGAACTAGTTAGTTATGTTTGTATATTGCTATAAATGTTTCAGTCGTTCTATGTGTTTCTTATCCAGCAGTACTGATTAAATGTAATACTTAAATTTCTATGTTTAATTTCTATTGTTATTGCCTTTTAGAGGACTTCGAAGTCAATCCCAGCATTTTTTTTTTTTTTTGGCGTTTGTGATTTACTAACGAAGTTTACGTTCAACTCTCTCCCATTACGTTTTGAACGACCGACGCTCGTAGCATTAAATGAAAATCAGCATAAGGCGGTCTGTTTTCAAATCCCTTGCAGCTGTGTTTCGAACACGGTATGCGGGAGTGCAAATCACGCTCGGAACTCATTCGCCACAGCACCGGCTTGCCCTTTCCAGAACAATCTCTCTCTCTTTCTCTTTCTCTCTCTTTCTCTCTTTCTCTCTCTCTTTCTCTCTCTCTCTTTCTCTCTCTCTCTCTCTCTCTCTCTCTTTCTCTCTTTCTCTCTCTCTTTCTCTCTCTCTTTCTCTCTATATCTCTTTTCTCTCTCTTGCTCTCTCTTTCTCTCTCTCTTTCTCTCTCTCTATTTTCTCTCTCTTTCTCTCCTTCTCTCTCCTTCTCTCTCTCTCTCTCTCTTTCTCCCTCTCTCTCTTTTTCTCTCTTTCTCTCTCTCTTTCTCTCTCTCTTTTTCTCTCTTTTTCTCTCTCTCTTTCTCGCACTCTCTCTTTCTCGCTCTCTCTCTTTATCTCTCCTTCTCTCTCTCTCTCTCTCTCTCTCTCTCTCTCTCTCTCTCTCTCTCTTTCTCTCTCTCTTCTCTCTCTCTCCCTTCCCCCTCTTCCTCCCATAACAGTGTTTCGTAATTTATGTTGACTTTCACAAACTTTCCGGCCTTTATTGGCTGTTCGTGATTTACTATGCAATATTACGTTCAGTAGTTTGCCATTGCGTTCTGACCGAGAAGTCAACATTAAAGTTCAGCTGGCCGGTGTGAGAAATGAACCCACTACACCGCCAGCAGCAGAAACAGTTTAAGCGATCGTGCGTTAACCCTCAAGGCCACGCCGATTTCTGTTTTAAACACCCTTTGAAATATATTGAAAAATTATGTCAAAATGAAAACTTGGCACTGACTAGTTGGAGGTATGTGATAAAACAGCAGAAAATGAAGGAGAAGAATAACAATAACAAGAATATCACAGACTAACACAAGAAGAAGCTGACAACAACAACAACAACAACAACAACAACAACAACAACAACAACAACAACAACATTAAGACACAGAGATGTATGTTAGCGGAGATTTCAGAGGACGATTGCCACGTTTCACTGTAAAGAATGTGTACCTCTGAAGTCGGACTGGGCTCTCCTGATGGCGGGGGACAATGGTAATAGAAAAATATAATCCGCACGCAATGATTAGCCCAGTGCACTAAAAGTAGTATCACGTATATGGACTACTTGAGTTCACAGCGTGTGAACAAAAAAAAAAAGAAGACATAATGTATACTATGAATACGCCAATAGCAAGTACCTGGTACACAAGTTCAACAATGTCGACCAACATAGAATCGTAAATTCACCACTGATATATTTGTGCTACAGGGTAGTCTACAGGCTGTCCACAAATAGCCACATCACCAAAAAAGAAAAAGACATCATGTGTGACTCAAAATGTTTATATAGTTACAGTGATTTTAAAACAAATCACTGGTGTAGCATCCTAAATGAACCGGAGACTGAAAATACAATGAATCAATCTCGCTAATGTTACTGTCTGTAGGAAATCTCGTTAATGTTACTGTCTGTAGGAACAATACAATGAAAACAAATGCTAGGTCTGAACTTAGCAAATGGCGATGATTTTCAAACATAATTTAGTAAGGCAAGTAAAGGAGCAATTTCTATGCCCCGAGGAGCATTGGTTATATGGTGATATCCCATATAATGTGGTCAATATAACGCCGCCACCTTTAATTCGCTGAACATTTTCTGATACCCAGTTTAGGCTGGGTAAACCCAGTTGGTTAACTAAATCTGGGAAGTAAACACTGCCAGCGTGGTATTGATCACATCACACAGCAAGTGCCTGTTGGTCATTACACATATGGGGCAAGCACTATATACCCAGTAATCTCATGAGGCCGAAAGTGGCTCTCTACTTTACTTTTACTGACTTTGATTTTAATTATTAAACTGTTAAGGCTCCTAAAACTCCTATAAGACTTTTATTAAAAAAAAAGAAAAGAAAAGAAAGGAAACGAAATACACTATTAAATAACAACCCACTACTGTCTTTCGTTTGTGATGACTTTATACACACTTTACAAGAGTGATAAAAATTAATATAATTAATAACTTGATAAAGCTGCAAAAACTCTTATAAGACTGTTATTTAAAAACATAAATAAAAGATACATACTATGCAATACTAAATAACAAATCATTGTCTTTCGTTTGTGAAGACTTTATAAACACTTTACAAGAATGATGAAAAGGGGAAAAAATATAAGTGACTACAACGGTGTCTCAACAGTAAACGTAATAATAAATAACAACAGATTTAGTGAAGCTTTTTCAGAACCTGCGAAGTCCGATGGCCCGGACGTCTGCTTCGCCCCTCTCTCATCTGTCTCTTTGTGGCGTTGGGTGACAGGAACGTAAAGGGAGTCCATTGACAGTTTCTCATACTGCCACATAAGTTTGTCTCCCTTAGTCGTGGACAATTCTCACCTCCGTTCTGTGGATAGGTTGAGACGCTACGAGTCCTCTCAAGTTGTCCGAAGCCGCATGATTGGCTGCATTCACTCCACTCTGACCAGTCGCTGACTTCACAGTCAACAGACCTCGTTCCTGGAGAGGACAAGAAACAAGAGGTAAAAGTTTGTAGTAAATATTAATCTGATGGCTGCAGAAATTTGGTTTCTGAGGAAAATGCAAAGAATATCATGGACAGACAGAAAAACCAATGACCAAATATTACAGGAGGCAAATGAAAATCGTAAATTGATTAGAGCAATTAGACGTAGACAGTCAAAATTTTTTGGACATGTTATGAGAAGAAATGGATTGGAGAACTTAGTGACAACTGGCAAGATCGAAGGGAACTGACAAAGAGGAAGACCGAGAGGAAAATACGTGGATGGCTTGGCCTCGTGGCATGGTGGAGACAGGAACACTGAGCTGATCCACGACTCTGATGATCGAGTGAAATGGCGAGTCATGACCGCCCACGCTTTCCGGCATGGCACATGATTGATTGATTGAAATATTCATGGTGAGCTTGGGTTAGTGCAGTCGCTAACACGCTTATCTGCCGGCCCGGTGGCCATGTATTCGACCTGGACTCCCAGCTCGACCCAGCCTAAAATTGGTAACATAAAATGTCGTGGGAAGTAACAGCGGCTGGTAGATACTTATCATATCATAAATCGAGTGGCGATTTGTCTTTTCACACATGGGTCTCGCTCCATACACTCATAGCTTGTACGAGTATATATGGTAACTCTGGCTACGCGTGATAAACTAATACGATAACACCCTTTAACGCTGATACATCTAAACAACTTATCTGTACTAGCGATACTGGTAATATTTAAATCAGACAAAGAAAGGTGTGCTGTAGTGATGGACAGGTTAGAATCATCATCATCATCATGTGCCATGCCGATAAGCGCGGGTGGTCATTTTTCGCCATATTACACGATCACTAGAGTCGTGGATCAGCTCTGTGTTCTTGTCTCGACCACACCACGTGGCCAAGCCATCCAGGTATTTACTTCTCTGCCCATCCCCATCTGTTCTTTCCCTCAATCTAGTCAGTTGTCACTAAGTTCTCCGATGTATTTCCACTCATAATATCTATCCAAAACATTGTGACTGTCTACGTCTGATTTCTATAATCTGTTTACGATTTTCATTTGTTTCTTGTAGACTAGGATTTGGTAATTGGATTTTCACAGGTTAGACTACCAGACTAAACTGGGAGAAATATTCTGGGATCAATCCAACCGGAGCCATAACTAAACTAAGATGTCAATATGAAGAAAGAAATTATATTCGGAGAAGGGTCTATCGCAGGCGAAATGCACGTTTTACCCACAATTGCGTTGATGAAGCTCCGCCGCACGGTGGTCGAGATGCGATGGTGTGGGGAATGATCAGTGGCAAAGGAAGAAGTCAATTGGAGCACATTGAAGGAGGCTTGAATGCGCGACTATACGTCAATTAAATTCTTCGACCTCATGTCCTTCCACATTTGGCTGCCCAGAGGTATGTGTTTCAACAGGACAACGCCAGACCCTATTGTGCACGGTTTACCACGCAGTTCCTGACTGCCAACATTTTCATTCTTTCTTGACCATCCCTACATATAGATATGAGCCAGATTGAGTGCCTGTGGGATGAGCTGCATAGACGTGTTTGTCGCTGAGACGTTGCTCCAGCCAATCGTCGTGATCTGTTCCAGGCAACTCCAAGAAGAATGTGCAGCCATCCCACAGGCCCACATCAGACGTTTGATCTCATCCATGTCCAGGAGATATTAGTCGCTGATCGATGCCAGAGGAGGCCACACATCAGACTAACCTGGAAGCCAGTATGCCACCAAAAATAAAACAGCTCTCGTGACCCAGATGCAAAATACCTTCAATTGATTAGTTTAACACTAAGGTATTCTTGTGCGCAATTTGAACAATTAACTCATTAAATTTTTAAAAGTTATCGAATGTCAAAATTATGGCTATGTATGCGTTCATTAGCTATGCGTTTCTCTTTTTGAGCAGTACATTGATTCTTGCTGCTATGAGCCGGACACACGACGACGACATGATGTATACAGGACTAACTAAAATAATTGATTGATTGATTTAGGAACCGACATCACAGCATTCGGGGCATTCCCATAAGCGCTCCATCCCCATCCTCAGAAGCCAGCGAAGAGTTCCAACACCAATAGTACCAGTAGCAATCTGATTATATGTGCGTCTCGCCTTTCCTCTAAGCGTCGAGCATCGGCTGTCGCATTCTTGCCAGACCATGGTGATCCATTTGCTCCTCCGAGGTGTACACGTGCTCCCACAAGGCCGCAACCACGTCTGCCTTATCATGCATCAATACTCCACCAAGTTTTGCAGAGCCAGCCAATCTGTCTGCCTTAAATAATTATTTGCGGAACGTTCAGTGCCACAATTCCAGTTGTCAGATACAAAACAATATCTATGTATACCCCGTCAGTAGAAGACACTGTGCCTCCGTACCCCAAATCTAGTTGTATACATTAATTTTAGTTCAACGCCAATCCATTTACACAGGCGTAACGGAAAGACAGAAGATAAAATAGATAAAATAGCAGAACACTTCTCTATATGGATAGAGAAACAAGGGAGAATTCTGACAACCAGATACCAACCAATCAATCGGAAAGAACTTATATTTCCATAGGATACTACCCATTAACATTGCACACTTTGATATCTGTTAAAAGAATCTAGGTAACTAGGTATTTTACATGGTACTGGCTAAAATGTTACGTTCAAATTACAAACGCTGGAAAACAACATGCATATACATACTGTCCACGACTGCTGGCCTGGGCATAGATGTTCCAGCAAACCGATCATCATCTGCAGCAACCGGGAGAATACTTAGGGCTTCAGGTGTGGACTCTGTACTACTGCCTTGCTTCGAATGGAGCCTGTCTGGTCTTCTCAACAAGTCATCCAGTTTAAAGATATGTCCCAGTTTAGAGGCGTCTTTGCTCGACTCGACCGCACTGTTTCTGAGAGACCCGGGCATGCTGTCATCGCTGCCAGCCTCTGAAGTCTTGGCTGTAAAATAGCCTCGGCTTTGAGAACTGCTGCCAAAGCGTGAGTCCAAAGCTGGTTTCAGCTCTGTATCTCGAGTAGGGTCACTGACTGTGTCCACTTTTCGTGTGGTTGACTTGTGCACTTCTTTCTGGTTGGTGTGCTCATGTATGTCATTGTTACGGTTTGTTGTCGAACTGCTACTGTTGATAGTTAATACTTTTTCTTCTTTGTTCTTGATCCAACTTGTGTTCGAGTGGCCCAGAGTGTGAAAGATAGCCGAGATGTCTTCACTCAGAGGAGGATTGCCGTTATTTGTGGATGCTGTTTCAGACACTTTGTTGAAAATAGCTGAGAAAGGTGAGAATTTAGTGTCCATTTTTACAGTAGTCGTCAGTTCATCTTCCGTATGTTTCCTGTCATTGTTCGAGTCATACTTCTCGGTGCTGGAAGCATTATAGTGATGGAGAACTGTCATGAATGTCTCTCTATGCCTATACTCTGACACAATGTCCAGCTCCAGGTAAGCCAAGCGAGGAAGTCTCTGTTGTAAGAATGGAAAAAGTATCACGTCATTAGTTCGGACCTGACATTAAAAACAAATCCCTTAGCAGAAATCTATGTTGGGTCATCACATTATCAGAGAAATCCTATAACGATTTCGCCAACCATTTGTAGAATCATTTTATGTGGTTTATTATTTTACTTTAGCTCCCGTAGTTGATGGTTTTCCATCATCGGTACCAATACATATTCTTCAATGTGCTCGGCCACTTTCTCGCGAGAACGGATTTCAAATGTACTTTTCTTTCAAATGTAAATAGCCACCAGGATCAGAGCTGTTATCAAATCACCCTCTGTCAGCATGGCAGAACGGATAAGAGCGCTCGTTCTTCATCATCCGGTGTGCTGATGCCGAGGTAACGGATTCAACCCCTACATCGGTCAATTGAACTAACATTTCAACTTCTCGTCCTTGATATGGGGGACATAAATTACAAGCACCTCTGAGGTCGGAGTGAGATCGCCTGATGGCGAGGGACACTAGAAATTGGGAAAACTAATCTACATGCAATATTCAGTCAAGTGCTACTAGAAGTAGTATTATGGACCACGCTCGAATTAAAAGCGAGCGAACGCAGCATCAAAATATTACCCTGCATCTGTGTGCACATATTGAAAGGCAGATCAGAAAACCGAAAATGCCTTTTATGACTGGCATTTAGTCAATAGCGGCATACATATTAGCCCGTGGAGATCTCAAGAGAAAGCTTCTTGGTAATAAGCTTTCTACTACTGCAATATACTTGCCGAAATCCAGACGTCTTATGTCGGCGTTACTAAACAACTGCTGACTTCTTGTGTCAATATTACTAAACAACAGCTAACTTCGTAAGTCGATATTACTAAACAACAGCTAACTTCTTGCGTCAACCTTGCTAAACAACAGCTAACTTCTTGTGTCAACATTACTAAACAACAGCTAACTTCTTGTGTCAACATTACTAAACAACAGCTAACTTCTTGTGTTGATATTACTAAACAGCTAACTTCTTGTGTCGACATTACTAAACAACAGTTAACTTCTTGTGTCGACATAACCAAACAACAGCTAACTTCTTGTGTCGATATTACTAAACAACAGCTAACTTCGTATGTCAACATTACGAAATAACAGTTAACTTCTTGTGTCAACATGACTAAACAACAGTTAACTTCTTGTGTCGACATTACTAAACAACAGAGCGTGGTAAGAAGTGAAACAAAAGAATAGGATTATGATTGATGATGGTGAAGATGAAAATGTTGATGAAGGAGAAGACAAAGAAGAAGAGATGATGACGAAGAAGAAGACGAAGACGAAGTAAAATAAGAAGACGGAAAACAGATGACGAAAAACAAGAAACATAAATGAAAGAAGAGAACGCGGCGGAGGATGAAAGGGAGGAGGAGGGCATTAATCATCGCATTTTATCACAACAGAGTCTTGGCTGTGCAGTGGCTAGCGCACCCACCATCCTTGTGGTTAAGGGTTCAAACTCTTTGAGACACCAATTTTGTTTTCGTAACCACTTAGCCCCGAGGTCAAACTAACTTAATCAGATTGGTTTCCGAAAGGTCAAAGGAAGCCGGTGTTAAATTGACCATGCCACCCATCGAATGCCGACCGCTCTAACAATGTCAGTTTAGCACACCACCCTGGACACTTAACTAAACAAGTTGAGCAGCGCATAAATGCCTTTTAATATAACTGCTATACGGGTTCTAAGAATATCTTGTATTCAGAAAAGAACAAATGCAACCATACGACAAGAGCTAAACATTGAAGAAGGTTGGCTACCAAAGACGATAAAACAAAGAAAATTGAAATATTTTGATCACTTGAAATGTCATGAAAGTTTGGAGAGAACAATAATGGAGAGGTATATGCTTGGGAAGAGAGAAAGAGAAAAGCCAAAGAGAAGATGGGTGCAGGATGTGGCAGATGATCTCCAGATGGATGTATCGGACGTGGGACATCTTGCATATGACCGATAAGTATTCCGGAGTGTTGTAATGGAAGCGAGGTTCTGTAAAGGACCTCCTGAATGAATGAACCACATCCTGACCATGCCACAGGTCCGTCTTTCGTTATGGAAGAGAACAACCCGCCACCTATTCCCCCGTGCACTGAGTCTACAAAATGTGTAGGCCCTAACACTTTACATACATACAGCAGGTTCCTTTTACGGGACTTATTTTATATATACTGTTGACCTCCTATCCTAGATATGTTTAAAGGTCAACTATCTCCAGCTCTGCGTCGACAATAGAGATTGATGGTAGCCCAATTGCGATTTGCGTTATAATCCGTGAATTATTTTTGCGAATTGAATGCATCTCTCTCTCTCTCTCTCTCTCTCTCTCTCTCTCTCTCTCTCTCTCTCTCTCTCTCTCTCTCTCTCTCTCTCTTCTCTCTCTCTCTCTCTCTCTCTTTCTCTCTCTCTCCTACACTGATCAGTTGGACTTCAACTATGACTTCTCGTTCAGAAAGCAATGGCAAACTACTGAACGTAAAATTGCTTAGAACATCAACATCGAGGTTTGGATTGATCGCAACGCAAAGGACATGCTACACACACACACACACACGCGCGCGCGCGCGAACGCACGTACGCACACACACACACACACACGCACACACACACGCATACACACATTGCCACAGAATCTGTAGACTTAAATAAAATGACACTATAAATATAATTCATTAGTAGCACATCCTGAAACTCGCCCGTGTATAGCCGGGGCACATGCATAGCCGGGGCCCACGTGTAACTGGGGCCCATGTGTAGCCGGGGCCCATGTGCCGGGACCCACGTGTAACTGGGGCCCATGTGTAGCCGGGGCCCATGTGTAGCCGGGGCCCATGTGTAACCGGGGCCCATGTGTAGCCAGGACCCATGTGTAGCCGGGGCCCATGTGCCGGGGCCCACGTGTAGCTAGAACCCATGTGTAGCCGGGGCCCATGTGTAGGCGGGGCCCATGTGTAGCCAGGGCCCATGTGTAGCCGGGGCTCATGTGTAGCCGGGGCCCATGTGTAGCCAGGGCCCAAGTGTAACCGGGGTCCATGTGTAGCTGGGGCTCATGTGTAGCCGGGGCCCATGTGTAGCCGGGGCCCAAGTGTAACCGGGGTCCATGTGTAGCTGGGGCTCATGTGTAGCCGGGGCCCATGTGTAGCCGGCGCCCATTAATAGCCGGGGCCCACGTGTAACCGGGGTCCATGTGTAACTGGGGCCCATGTGAAGCCAGGGCCCATTAATAGCCGGGGCCCATGTGTAGCCGGGGCCCGTGTGCCCGAGGACAATGTGTAGCTGGGGCCTATGTGTGGCCGAGGCCCATTAATAGCCGGGGCCCATGTGTAGCCGGAGCTCATGTGTAGCGCCGGGGCCCGTGTATAGCCGGGGCCCATGTGTAGCCGGGGCCCATGTGTAGCCGGGGCCCATATGGAACCAGGACCCATGTTTAACGGGGCCCATGTGTAGCCGGGGCTCATGTGTATCTAGAGCCCATGTGTAGATGAGGCCCATATTTAGCCAGGGCCCATGTGTAGCTGGGGCCCATGTGTAGCAGGGGCCCATGTGTAGCCGGGGCCCATTAATAGCCAGGGCCCAAGTGTAGCCGGGGCCAATGAATAGCCGGGGCCTATGTGTAGCTGGAGCCCAAGTGTAGATGGGCCCATGTGTAGCCCGGGCTCATGTATAGCCAAGGCCATGTGTAGGCGGGGCCCATGTATAGCCGGGGCCCATGTGTAGCCAGGGCCATTAATAGCTGGGGCCCATGTGTAGCCGGGGCCCATTAATAGCCGGGACCCATGTGTAGCCGGGACCCATTGAACATTTCTTGTCAATAACTCAATTTCTTTGAACATTTTATCTCTTCCATTCTTATGATATTGCTCTATTTTAATACAACAATCTTGTATATATTGGTTTTTGTCCTTTCTTATGTTCTTTCTTATTTCTCGTGTTAAAAATTTATACTTCATCCTACTGTTATCGGTTTCTCCTTTCTGCTTCAATTCCCTTCGTTGTTTTATTAGTTCTAACGTGCATGGTGTAACCCAGTGGTTCTCAACCGGTTGGGAAATCCCTCTCCCCCCTTCCCCGCCCCCAGGGGTGAATTTTAGGGTTTCCAAGGAGGAATTAAGATTATTTCAAGATCGCGTTAATACAAGAACCGATTACTTGATATTGTTTTTCCCTTTATACTTTACGGTTCTGTACGTACAATGACGTCTCACCCTTCTAAAATGCATTTTAAAAGTAAGTAGACCCACAAATCCCGTTTTATGTGGACGTCTAGACTTGTTTTAGTATGTGCAACCAGATGTGCCTATTACATACCACCAACAGAAAAGAATGATCAAATCAGTCAGAAGGCCACCAAACCTTACTCAAGACGACTACCAGATATGGACAGACCAGAACAGGTCATTCTTCTGCGCCTCAGAACAGGACACAATAGATTACGCAACCACATGTATACAAAATTCATGATTGGTGACTCAGCCATGTGCACATGTGGTTTGGCGTCGCAGACAGCAGAGCACATACTCCAGGATTGCCCAAACTACAACATATCCAGGCGAACCTTCTGGCCTAGAGAGACAACATTGGAAGATAAACTCTATGGACCGCTGAACGAACTAAAAAAGACTGTTAGATTCATACAAGAGACAACATTGCAGTTATAAACATATTTTAGGCGAACGAAAGAAGAAGAAGAAGTATGTGCTATTAAATTTAGCTTCCATTATTACGTATACTGTGTAAAAAAAAAAGGGCGGGGGGGGATATCTTTAGGTAGGAAATACGAAAGGGGGAATGACGTTCTGAAAAGGAAGTGTTTATTCGCAAACCGTTCTGGTCACGTGACGTCTATATCTTTTATATTAGAGAGCAGTACAAACTGGCATATCGTTGGGGGCCAGAATAATGTATTACGTTAGGGTTAGGATTAGGGTTAGTGAATACATGGTAGTAATACATGTTCCAGGGCCCCATCTGCGAATAAACTCTCCCTTCTGAAAATATGCTGAAGGGGGGCACGGGCCAAATTTTTAGGTAGGAAATACGAAAGGGAGGGGGGGGGGGAATGACGTTCTGAAAATATGGTGAAGGGGGGCACAGGCCAAAAAGCTTGAGAACCAGTATGGCCTATGTTGCTTAGTCCTGGTGGGAATTAAATCTTTGGCTGCTGTTATCAAGATATCTCTAGCTTGTCCCGGGCATATACCCTCCACTGTTGATTGTTCTCTAGAAACTTTCATGACGTTTCAAGTGACCAAAATATTTCAAGTTTCTTTGTTTTATCGTCTTTAGTGGCCAACCTTCTTCAGTATTCAGATCTTGGCATATGGATGCATTTGTTCTTTTCTATATCCAAGATATTCTTAGAACCCGCCATAACATATATATTCAAAGGCATTTATGTATTGTTTAGCTTGTTAAGTAGGTGTCCAGGTCTCACAGGCGTATGTTGCAATGGGAAAGTTGCATCCTTTTAAAAAGCTACGCTAATTGTGACATTGATAAATAAAACAACAACATCAGTTACCGTCAGTTGCGGATAGAAGAATGAGCTGGCCGGGTGGTCGGGGAAAGATGATGAAATGCTTGAGATGGACATCTGTGGAGTGTTTGGCCAGTTGGGAGCGGTGAAAGTCAAGCCTTGATCAGTTCCAGCATCAAATGGGCTGAGATCAACGTGGACTTTGTTCTTCCAGCGTCCGTGAGCACAGAGCTCCAAACTGTTGACTCCCAGATACCAGTCCGGGCTGGGGATGATCTTCATCATAAAAGACAACTGGAAAAAACACACACACATGTGTAAATAAACATGTCTTATCATATCTCACCCGTTTGTTATATTAAATAATTAACATATTTCTTTTACACCGGTGACATGAAAAGAATAATATGAATCACCTGGAGGTCAGCGTGGCCGAATGGATAAGAACGTGCGTTATTAAACATCCAGTGTGCTGATGCCGAGGTTCGGGTTCAACCCCTACACCGGTCAGTTGGACTAAAATGTTGACGTCTCGTCCTTGACTTGATGACGTAAATTACAAGTACCTCAGAAAGTCTGATGGTGAGGGACTTTGGTAATAGGGAATAGGTAATACGTACAATCAGTCCAGCGCACTCACTAGTAGTAACATACGCGTGAACTGTGCTGGAGTTCACATCAAGCGAAAGCTAAAACACACAACAAATCTGTTATTTACTATAATTTGTTAGCGGTGTCTAGTCGAAGTACACTTGTTCCTGTAGCGAAGCGCTATCGTGATTTGGAGGTGACAAGGTTCGAATCCCAGTTGGTAACTATAGCTTTCAAATTTTATGTTGTCTATTGCCTCCTCTAGTCTCTAATTCTGACCACTACTTCTAGGAGCGCTAAACAATACGTGTGTATTTATTTAGTAACTGTAATTTGTTAGCTTAAGGTTTCCAGGAAAGTAAAGGTGATTATATTTTGTTGATAATGGTGTTATGTTTGTAATCGATTCAGCGATCTCGACCTCTTGACTCTTGGCTCATTGCCATGTAGAGATGTATGCACGTGAGCATCACATGGTATATAATGCCGAGGTTCTACGGATTCCCTACACACCCCAGAGATCGCTAGAAATGGCTTGTGTTATTTTGTAAATGTTTGCGTGTCCTTTGCAAGATGTTGCAATCAGTCCCTGGTGGTTTTACTAAACAATTATACGCCCAGTAATTTGCCTGTGCTATCTGAACGAGAAGTCAACGTATAAGTCCAACATGAGGCAGCCGTGGGGGTTGAACCGCCTATCTCGCCATCAGCGCGTCGGTCGGAAGTTTAAAGGTGAGCCCTGTTACCCTGACGAACATGTCGGCGTCCCCCGTTTTCTTTTAGCCCAGGGTTTCTATCTCCTGTAGGAAAGATCTAATGGAAGAGATTAGCGTGGCAAAATGGATAATATCTCTCACTGTAAAACGTCACGTTGCTATGGCGAGGTAGTGGGTCCCAACACCGAATCAGTTGGACTAAAACGCTGATTTCTTCTCCTCGATTTTGGGACGTAAATTACAAGTACCCCAGAATAGGAAAGGGTCTTCACATAACCATGAAAGTCAAATCCCTTGCTATGGGTGTAACTGTGCATACAAACGCTTCTTTCTTACGCAACGTAACAAGGCCTTTCATTGCATGATTCATGCTGGAATAACGCAGACCGTCTTTCTTCTTCCGATTTACCGTTGGTTAATCTCTCTCTCTCTCTCTCTCTCTCTCTCTCTCTCTCTCTCTCTCTCTCTCTCTCTCTCTCTCTCTCTCTCTCTCTCTCTCTCTCTCTCAACAGGCCTTACTGCGCTATTGCTCTGTAAGCATTGTGATACTCATTTCTTAGTTACACAACTAGACATGTTGGTTTTGGGTCAACGTGGTGATGTGGCCGCGTAAGCAGATGTTTCTTGTTTAGTGCTGAATTAAATAGTTTAACGTAACTTTTATTTTTATAAAGAATGATTTACTTTAGCATATTA
The DNA here is from genome assembly GCA_014155875.1 of Cepaea nemoralis. Lineage (NCBI taxonomy): Eukaryota > Metazoa > Mollusca > Gastropoda > Stylommatophora > Helicidae > Cepaea > Cepaea nemoralis. The sequence continues at coordinate 42,399 of JACEFZ010023985.1, forward strand.
TTTTAATGGTCATGTGCCAACTGTTTCTTTGAACTTCCAGAACTAAGACACTTCTGATCTCGTTTCACTCATAGCCTTAGATTTCCAATGAAATAAATCACAGCCACTTTAACACCGGATAACATGTGCTAAAGTTACTTGCATAACTTTTATACAGTACGCTGCTGTCAACCCCAGCATTTATTAGCTGTTTGAGTTTTAGTAGGCAATGTTATCCCCAGTTATTTGTCAATGCTTTCTGAACATTCAACTCTCATACCACAAAAATCAACGCAAAGTGATCTGCTCCCAAATTGCCCGCGGCTGATTTTGAACCCTGGACTCTGTAAGTCTGGGAATTGTGAAACCGTGTTCGCTAAATCCCGAGGGAGAGACCGGGATCTAACAGCCCGAACGTAGACACGTGACATTGTAGAGACCTTGGGCATGAGGGTGTATGAGGCAGGGGAAATGGCCAGAAATAGAGAAGCTTTTCAGCTCACCATGCTGACAGCAATGTTCCGTAAAGGACCCGCTACTCGAGAAAGGTCATTAATCCTTAAGCCTATCCAACCCCAGCTTCTTTTTCTCATCTCTTGGTTCACTGGCATTGCTTTAGAACTCTCCATGAACTCTACTTTGATGATTCTGTCATACCATTTTATTCCCGCTATTCAGTACAGGGCCAGTGAATGTTTGTAGTTTACTTGTAATGCTGTTGTTCTCCGTGTTTCTGATTCACACAGTAGTACCGATTTAACATTGGTGTTAAGCATTCTAAGCCTGGTGCTAAGTTTCATTTACTTTGACTTCCACACATTTCCTATTGCTATCAAAGCTCCTCTTGCCTTTTTTAATTCTTATTTTATTATCTCTATCTGTTCCCCCATTTGCGCGCGTGCGTGCGTGCGTGCGTGCGTGCGCGCGCACGCATGTGTGTGTGTGTGTGTGTGTGTGTGTGTGTGTTCACATTGCTTCCCATATAGGTGTATGACTCGGCCTCTTCAAGTGGGGTTTCGCCAAGGGAGATCAGTGCATATACTTGGTTTTCTCATTATGTTGGTCTCACCTTACATAATTTTTATACCTAATTGTTGTGACATCTCTTCAAATGTGATTAGCTCTCACCCCTCCCTGGTGTTCTAGGCTGCTGACAGTATCAAAGCGCCAGTTTGAAAGATTGGAGAGCATACAGAATGCTGCCATACGGGTACGGGTAGTCCTGGGATGCTAAAAGGACACACCAATTATATGCATGAGGCATATCCTGGCACTACCAACAACGACGGATAGGCATAGGGTCCTTCAGGCCAAATGGTACCTGAGAGTTGCTGCAGATAGGGATCACCCCCCTGCACGAAGCCATAGATATGGTCAAGGGTCATAGACTAAGACGAGGCAGGTCCTGGATGGCACAGGCAGAAATATATTTACGTCATTGTGTGTGATCTGGAAACCATCAATCGTGAAAAAGAGTGGGTTGAAGTTCCGGAAAATATGATGGACTGGCACAATGTAATAGTAACACTGGGTTGTGAGTGCAGAGAATGGGCAGCGGGCTGCACAGAGTTTGAAGTGCAACAGCTGATCCAGAGTAATGTAACAGTGTAAAGGACTAACAACACTTGGTTTTAATACAACGACTGTTTATTTTCTTGATGGTGACAACATGGCTTCCTTCCAGTTCCAAGCCGGGATGTAGACTGCCCCCTGACAACCCACTACGTCACGACTTGAGCATCTCTCCTCCTTTCACTCCCGATGCTCAATCGTGCTGTAGCTTTTCCCACTAGAAATCCCTTTCACTTTTTCCC
>JACEFZ010023986.1:0-17587 GCA_014155875.1 Cepaea nemoralis
CCCCCCTTTCCCCCTTTCCCCCCTTTTTCTTCCTTTTTCCCCCCCCCGCCTCCTCCTCCCCCTACTCTCTCCTCCTCCTCCCTCCTCCTCCCTCTCCTCCTCCCTCCTCCTCCTGCGTTCTCCTCCCTCTTTCTCCCTCCTCCTTCCTCCTCCCTCCTCCTCCACCCCTACTCCTCCCTCCTCCTAATCCCTCCTCCTCCCTCCTATTCCTCCCTACTCCTCCTGTCTCCTCCTCCTCCCTCCTCTTCCCTCCTCCACCTCCCTTTTCCTCCTCCCTCCTCCATTTACCCAAGACAGACAGACAGATAGTCGGGAACGGGAACTTATATGACTACTTATATGAATTAAATGAGATGCTCCCCACCAGGGTCTGGGCGAAGCCGGGCCGGGACAGACAGACAGACAGACAGACAGACAGATAGTCGGTAACGGGAACGAGAACTTATATGACTACTTATATGAATTAAATGAGATGCTCCCCATGAGGGTCTGGGCGAAGCCGGGCCGGGTCAGACAGACAGACAGATAGACAGACAGACAGACAGACAGACAGACAGATAGTCGGTAACGGGAACGAGAACTTATATGACTACTTATATGAATTAAATGAGATGCTCCCCATCAGGGTCTGGGCGAGGCCGGGACGGACGGACGGGACGGGACGGACGGGACGGACGGGACGGACGGACGGACGAGACGGACGAGACGGACGGACGGGACGGACGGACGGGACGGACGGACGGGACAGGACAGGATGGACGGACGGGACGGACGGACGGACGGGACGGACGGACGGGACGGATGGGAGGGACGGACAGGACGGGGAGGGACGGATGGGACGGACGGGACGGGGAGGGACGGACGGGACGGGGAGGGACGGACGAGAGGGACGGACGAGCGGGACGGGCGGACCGGACGGACCGGACGGACCGGACGGACCGGACGGACGGTAACGAGAACTTATATGACTACTTATATGAATTAAATGAGATGCTCCCCACCAGGGTCTGGGCGAAGCCGGGCCGGGTCAGCTAGTTACTTATATAATAGCACGACTTAATGCCAAACGAACAATTAGAGCATCTAAAGATGAATCCTGGAGAATATATGGTGAACAGATGGCGACCCTTAGCAAAGACTGCCCAAGAGAATTTTATAAACGTGTCACCACAATGAGAAACAGAGATGCATGCTACAACCCAACCACCATCATAAACAGCAAAAGAGGTATACCGATATTTAATCCACAACAAAGACTAGCAAGATGGGCAGAATACTTTCAAGAACTACTTAACCCCACACATAACATAGAAAACCTCACTTTTGTGTCTAAAAGCCAGGGAGAGCAAGAACCAAATTTCATACCTGCAGAAGTCAAAGCAGTTATACAGAAAAGTCCTAAAAACAAATCACCAGGTCCAGATGGAATAACCACAGAAGCTATTCAGGCCTGTGGGGAAACAGGAGTTAAATGGACTAACAAGAATTTTCTAATATAGCATGGGAAGAAAGAAAAGTCCCAGATGATTGGCAACAGGCAATAATAGTACCAATATGGAAAAAGAAAGGCAATACGAGAGAGTGCGAAAACATACAGAGGTATATCACTCCTGAGCCATGTAGGGAAAATGTATGCAAAACTATTGGAACAAAGAGCTAGACCAATAGTTGAACAACAGTTAAGCAAAGCACAATTCGGTTTTCGGAAAGGTAAAAGTTGCACTGATGCATTATTTACACTTAGACAAATTTGTGAAAAAACTATCGAATATAGTGACCAGCAGAATATTGTGTTTGTAGATCAGGAAAAGGCTTTCGATAGAGTAGACAGATACAAATTATGGACCATCCTTGAAGACTATGGGATACAAGGGCAACTGCTAGAAAACATCATAGCCATGTACCACTCAAGCCAAAGTGCAGTAAGAACACAAGAAGGTATATCAGATATGTTCACAGTCAATACAGGAGTGAGGCAGGGTTGTGTGCTCTCTCCCCTGCTATTCAATATCTACATGGACAGAATTTCCAAAGAAGCAAGTCTCGACAGAACAGATTCAGAAAATTTAGAACTCTTTACTCCAGATGAAACAACTGAGCCACAGGGAATAAATGAACTTCTATTTGCAGACGATCAGTGCCTGTTTTACAGCGATGAGGGCAGACTACAAAATCATATTACTAATCTGAGTTCAACCTGCAGCAGATACAATATGAGCATAAACACAGCCAAAACCGAAGTAATGCAAGTTAGCAGATCGCCAGGCCCACTAAGTATACAGATAAATAACACAACTCTGAAACAAGTTAAAGAATTCAAATACCTTGGAAGTATGATCACAGAAGATGGCAGATTGGACAGAGAAATTGAAATCAGATGTCAAAAAGCTAGTGCACTTACATATCAACTATCACCCTTACTGAAACATCCAAACATACCCATGTCCGCAAAACGACAGATAATAAACAGCATATTCACACCAACCCTATGCTACCAATCTCAAACCTGGACTTTATCCAAATTACACCTTCGCAAAATCAACACCTGCGAAATGAGATGCTTGAGGAGAGCTGCCAACTTAACAATCCGAGACCGAGTAAGAAATGCTACTATCAGACAGACTGTGGGATCAACACCTTGTGCCACATTTATTGAAAGACAGAAGATCAAGTGGTTTGGCCATGTCGTTAGAATGCAACATCAGCAACTACCATCACTGGCCTTACATCAAAGATCATCTGCGACGAGACCACGAGGACGTCCAAGAAGAAAATGGATTGACGACATCAGAGACATTGTACAACCACACTGAATGACACTATCCAGTGCCGCCCACCTGGCGCTGGAACGCAAATTATTCCTCCCCACGACGCTTGACGGCAGAAGTGGAAGATGATGATGATGATGATGCTTATCTTTTAGTTGATATTATTTTATCCACATTTTAACATTTGATACCTGATGATTTCAGAATTTGTTTATTCACATTTATGCATTTGTTACAGGATGTAATAAATCATGTGTTATCAAATGTTTACATTTGGTACAGAAGCAGTTAAATATTCTGTTATTATGTTTTCATTTTATGCAGAATGAGTAAATCTCTTTTATTCATATATTTTACATTGGCAGGAATTTTCAAGAATGAAGGACCATTTGATGTGTACATAGACCTGCACAATGTCAAGGAGATATATTCTTTCCAGGTACTGACGTGCGTCTTGCTCGTTGGTTCACTCAAGTTGTATATTCATATACATTTAAAATTAAAAAAAATATAAAGTTGACTTCATTGCATCAGAATGGCAAGCTGCCTGCACTAGCTATAACTCTCGATGGTCTCCAGGAAAATTACACTCGTGATCTGAAGGATGTAATCTGAAAAATGAACCCACGACTTTCAGAGAGCAAGGTAGATGACATGACTTCAGTGCTATGCAGTTAAAAGTTAGTTGCATATCCTTTACAAGACGTCGCAATCAACACCAGCATTTCTTTGCTGTTGTGATCTCTTGGCAAGTTTACATTCAGTATTTTGCCATTACTTTCTCTTTGACTGTCTCATATACCATTTTGTAAAAAAACCAACACAAGGTAGTCTGCTGCCAAATTGCCCACAGCTGTTTCAAACGTGGGTATGCAAGATTACAGACTGAGTCCGTAACTCCTTCACCATGGAGCCGTGCCATGTACTATAACTTAGAATAGTCAAGTTTTCATGTTAAAACAGAACTGGTGTACAGATCAGAAACATGAAATGCAAAATACAATTACCAATAAATTACAAACATGCATTAATTAAGCCAGCACTGAAAGGAAGGATTAAAATGGTGTAACAGAATCATCAGTGTAGACCTCTGGGAGAGATTTAGACAAATTAATGTTATCAAAAGTTAAGGAAAAGACACCAATGTTTGCGCCGTAAAGTGTCTTTTTGTTCTGTCTGTTACAGTAAATCATATATTCTTTCTACTGTCTATAAATTATGTCGACGTTATTTACTGTATTGTCTTGTAACAATGTATATGTTATTTAGGATTGTGACATTCAATGTAACAGGAAGTCATTATTTCAGCATATCGTGAAGTAATAACCAATGATTTTGATACAGGTGAATGAGGACAAGGTTAGATTTGGTGCAGCCACTTCTCTGACAAGCTTCATGAACAGACTGAAAGCCAATCAGGAGAAACCTGGGTTCAAGTACTTCTCGGCATGTTACAGACACCTGAAGGTTATTGCCAATGTCATGGTTAGGAATGTAAGTATATGCATATGAAAGTAGTGTGAAAAAGTTTGTACAGGAATTAATAGGTATATTTGCAACAGAAAGTCAAAACAATCGACTTAGTACAGAAAAACAAAAGTAATGGTAATTACAAAGAAAAGATGTCTTCCCAAATGTACAATCAAAGTGAATGGAACAAGTCTAAAGCAAGTCAATATATTTAATACCTGGTTACTTTAATAACAGCAGATGGAAGATATATTAAGGAAATTAAGTCTAGACTAGCCGCAGCATATAAAGCACATCACAAGATAAATATTCTCTGCAATTTATCTTTGTCAGTCATGGTGAAGAAAAGAGTTCTTATGACCTATATTGAGCCAATCCTGAAGTATTGAAGTAAATCATGGACAATTAGCAGACTAATTAGAAATTATGTGGAAGCTGTGGAGATATAGTTTACAGAAGAACATCGTTTATGGTAGAAAGAAAATGAATATATCTTGAAAGAAGTTAACTTGCAAAGAGAACTAGTTACTCACATCTTTGGGCATGTCATGAGAAGAGAAAGGCTGGGGTATGTTACAGTGGGAAAGTGAAAGGGGAGCAGAGGTAAGGGTAGACCAAGAGAGAAGATGCTGGACAGTTTGATATCATAGGTTAGTTTAGTCAACGGATCAACATCATGGCACATGGGTGTAACCCATAAGCGCTCCGTTCTCCTACTAACTCAAACCTGAGTCTGGAGAAACTCGGCTCAGTGCACTAACTCTGTAGCACCAGCGAGGATCCTGAAATACTTTGGGTAGATTTTTAACTCGAAATTTTGCTCGGGCAGCGCCGTTAAGCTACTCCTTTTCGATTTCCAACTGCCAGGGATATTTTTACGTGTGCAACAATACACACGGGCATTCGATCTCACTACCCAGAGACCAGGGGAAATTTTATTATTAGAAGTCCAAATGAAATAAATCCCGGTCCTCACCGGGACCTCCAGCACTGGAGGCGGACACCATAAGTCGAAACCACACAGTTTGATATCATGGCATGGAAGAACATCAGAATCAGAAATGATTGGCAGTACACGAGACAGAAGGTTGTGGATAGACAAGAGCACCCATGCCTCATGGCATGGGCTGTTGTGTTGTTTGTCCATCAAGAATGATGATGACCGTTCATTTCATCCAGTGGGGTTGAAAGTATGGAGCCATGAGTTCTAAGATGGCCGATAAGGCCTATTTTGGCTTGAAATGTTCTTTGACAATGTGGGCAAAGAATGCTTGACATTCCTGGAGGAGGATCTCCTGCAGTGGTTTTTCTGTCCAGCCTTTTCTTCACAGCTCTTGCAGTCCTGGTTGCTTCACAAGTGACTGCACCCTTGTGTAATGATGTACGCCACGAATTTCGGTCTTTGGCAGCAGTCTCCCAGGTGTCAAGATGAATTCCAAAAGCTTTAAGTGAGATTTTCAGAGTGTCTTTAAAGCGTTTCCTCTGGCCGCCTTGGGAGCGTTTACCACAACGCAGCTCGCCGTAAAAAATTTGTTTAGGGAGCCTGTGATCTGGCATGCGAGTTAACTGACCAGCCCAGCAAATCTGATTTTTCATTAGTAGAGTGTGGATACTGGGCATGGACGTGCTTTCTAGAACTTCAGCGTCTGGTATCTTGTCTTGCCATTTAATCAACAATAGCTTCCTAAGGCAAACTGTGTGGAAGTGGTTTAATTTCCTAGCATGTTGCTGATAAAGTCCAAGTTTCACAAACATATAGCAGTGTGGATAATACAACTGCTTGTAGACTTTCAGCTTTATTTGCAGGCTTATTCCATTTCTGTCCCATACATTCTTGTACAGTCTGCCAAAGGCCGCGCTGGCCTTGGAGATTCTTGCATTCACTTCATCATCAATTGTGGCAGCTTGTGACACGGTGCTGCCAAGATAGGTGAATTTGTCCACAACACTTAGTCTATGACTATTCACCTTGATATTCGGCATGGTGTAATTATTCCCTGGAGTTGGCTGGTACATAACTACAGTTTTCTCCAAATTGATAATTTAGCCCAAAGTTGGCACAGGCATATGAGAGAGCTGAAACATTGTGTTGCATATCTGCCTCTGAGTTGGCATATAGAGCACAATCATTAGCAAATAGCAGCTAGTTTTGGCTTTAGCTTTCAGCCTTCTGAGATTGAACAACTTTCCATCCATGCAGTAGCTGATGTCTGTTCCAATGTCATTGTTCTCAAAGGCATTCATCAGCATAGTTGAAAACATGAGGCTGAACAGTGTTTGTGCCAGGACACATTCTTGCTTCACTCCATTGGTGACAGGAAAGAGCTCAGACAGTTTACCATTTTCCTGTATTCTTGCCTGCATACAATCATGAAATAGCCGTACTATTTGGACAAAAACTTTCATGGACAGCCGTATTTCGCCATAATCTTCCACAGTCCTTCTCTGCTGACTGTATCAAAAGCCTTGGTAAGGTCAGTGAAAGTGGAGAACATTTTGAAGTTCTGTTTCTGACATTTCTCTTGCAGCTGCAATTAATTTACCTGTTTTTACTTTGTTTGTATGTCTACCTCACTATAGGGTACCCACCAACCGCGGCTAGCTGGTTAGGTAATGATGGAGCAGACAATGTTTAGGGCACCCTTTCTAGCCCCTTCCTCATGTTATGGAAGTGAGCATTGCTTTTCTATAGAGGTATATATATATATATATATATATATATATATATATATATATATATATATATATATATATATATATATATATATATATATATATATATATATATATATATAGTCGTTCAGGGGGCTGCCGAATCCCACTGCTGCTCCGGTGCTCCTGTCAGTAGAAGACGACCATATGGCCTGAGCCGCCTGTGTGCAGGTCTGCAACTATGGCTGCCAGCGTACCCATGCCTGCCACTTTGCCGCTCGTCCATCGCCACAGGGCTTAAAGGTGATATATGAAGTTGGATGAAGAATGACTTGCGCGATGAGTTGGATTAAAGTGAGGGAGAGTTTTGCAATTCGTCGACCTCTCTCTCGCCTGAGTGCATCTGAGTCCAGTGGCAAGACAAGTCAAGACAACTGGAGACGAATACAGGTGCAGTGGATGACCAGGGCACTCTACATGCCTTGCTGTGCTCATTACATTACACAACGCTTTGCAGGTAAACACCGTCTTGCCCATTGAATCAACAATGATTTCTTCTGCGCAGTCTGCCGCATCCTGTCTTCACATGCTGGGTAGGCATACCCTAGTTCACCGATTGGTTTGACACAAGTCGGCTACCCATGCCTGGTTTAGCCAGCCTATCACAGCTGTTGCCCGGGGAGGGTGGCCCCTGTCGCATGCTGCCATAAGCTATAAGAGGTCGAGTCACAAAAATGTGTGTGAAAAAAAACTTATTTGAAATCTGAACTTAAAACCATATATTATTATACTTTCATCTCTTCTGATTTCTCAGCATAATCTCCATATACATTGATGCATTTTCCCATCATTTTAATAGTCTGTCAATGGTTGTGCTATAGAAGTAATTGTAACTGCAGCTTTAGCCACATTCGCACTTCATCTTAACTTCTTTGTCATCAGCAAATCTTTGCCACCAATTTGTGTACCACTTTTCAAAACAAATACTTGCTACCATAGACAGGCAATATTTGAGTATCCGCGGCAATCACACACAGCATGCTGTTCTTTGATGGTGCAATTTTCAAAGATAAGGACATTTTCAACAACATGCTCTTAAGAAACTTAGTATTTGTATGCTCATGTGGCAGTTATCATCTGCCATACATTGATATCAGGTTAGATGGATATGCCACATAATAAAAATATATACTACCACAACCATTTCTCAGCTGTTTATATCATGTTGTGTTACTAACGACTTACCCTCGTAGTTCAACTATTTCTTTTTCCTTTGCCAGTTGACTGTCATTAGTATGCTTAGCAGGAGAAACAGTACAGTTCAGTTCCTCATCAAAGCTTGATTCTGAAAAGAGTTGAGAAAACGTTTGTATTGTTACTTTCTTCATCCAGCTCAACACCACTCTTGATTCATTGATTAAATTTGAGACTTCTAAAACAAATTGCTTTGCTGGGCTGGACAACTTGGTAAAGCACAAAATTATGGCTGTTTTTAAAAACACCAGAACAGACAAATGTACTCCACGTCTGTAAATTAAACACACAAGAACCAGAAGGGCCATTCAAAATTGCCAGTTTTTGTTTTTGTAGTTCTTCTTCTTCAGCTTTCCGAGCCATTGAGGTTCTTTGCTGCAAATACAATCCGTCTCCATTCGTCTCTCTGGTGGACCTTCTCTTGCCAGTCGTTGATTCCAAGTGCTTGTAGGTCTGTACATGTATTATCTCTCCACCGTCTTCTTGGTCTACCTCGGGGTCTTCGGTCATTTATTTCCTGAGTGTAAGCGAGTTTTGTTTCCCTATTATCTTCCATTCTTTCTATATGCCCCAGCCATTGTAGTCTATTAGCCTTCATGATACCAGTGATTAGCGGGGACTTAAACAGATCATAAATGTCTTTGTTACTTCTTCTTTTCTACTCTCCACTTTGTGTATTCCTAATGGGTCCAAAGATGCGTCTTAAAATTTTGTTCTCAAAGGTTTGTAACAAGGCTTCGTCTCCTTTCGTTGTACTCCAGGTTTCAGAGCCATACAGCACAACTGGTCTGATCAGTGTTTTGTATATTGTGATTTTGGTGTTACGAGATAGCGCCTTTGATTTTAGTAGATGTAGTAGCGCATAGTATATCTTATTTCCAGAATTGATTCTAGTTTGTATTTCTTCCCTTATGATGTTGGAGCAGTTGAAGATTGTACCCAGGTATTTGTATGTTTCCGTTCTTTTAATGGTCATATTATCTATTTGTATGTGGCCAGAGTTTTTAGCCATTCCGTCTCTTGAAATTACCATATATTCTGTCTTGTCTTGGCTGATAACCAGCCCCATCTGTTGGGCTTTTTCCTTTAAGTGAGTCAATATTTCCAATGTCTTTTGTTCACTTTGCCCTATAATATCTATATCATCTGCATAACCAAGCAGCTTGGATGTTCCTCCAATATCACATTCCTCCTTTATCTTCCTTACAACTTTCTCTAGAGCCAGATTGAAGAGTAGCGGCGATAGTGCATCACCCTGTTTCAAGCCAGATGTTATTTGGAAGGGGTCTGATTTCCTGCCTTTATATGTTACTATATTATAAGTATCTTCCATGCATAGTCTGGTCATGTTGATTAACTTCCTTGGTATTCCAAATTCCTGCATAGCATTCCATAGACTATTCCTATGGACACTATCATAAGCCTTTTTAAAATCCACAAAAATGTTATGGAGATCTCTTTTATATTCCCAGTGTTTCTCGGCTATTTGTCTTAAGATAAATATCTGATCTATTGTTGATCTGTTTTGTCTAAAACCCGCCTGGTAGTCACCTAATATGTCTTCTGAATATGGTTTTAGTCTATTTAGTAATACTGCGGATAGTATCTTATAGCTTGTGGACAGTAGTGATATTCCTCTATAATTTCCACATTGGAACTTGTCTCCTTTCTTAAAGATAGGTATCAATAATGACTCTTTCCAGTCATGGGGTAATTCTTCTGTCCTCCAGATTTTTATTAATAGTTCGTATAGCTTTAGATGTAATGCATGGCCACCTGCCTTTATAAATTCAGCAGCAATTCCATCAGTCCCAGTTGCCTTATTGTTTTTAAGTCGTGTGATTACATATAGGATTTCTTCAAATGTAGGTTCTTCAATTTGTGGTTCGCATGTTAGAACCTCTTCCTGTGGGAAAATGTTACTTGGAGCTTCACAATTTAGTAATTCAATAAAATATTCTTTCCATGTGTTGCACATTTCCTCATTGGTATTTATCATATTCGCATTTTTGTCTTTTAAACCATATGTGTTTTGTTGGTGCCCTCGTTTCATTGACTTCAGTTCTTTAAAAAATTTTCAGGATTCATTTTTCTGGTGATTAGTTTCCATATCTTTGATTATATTACTCATATATTCTCGCTTCTGCTGTCTGACTATTTTTGTAGCCTCTTTATATTCACTTCTATAATGCTCTTCCTTTTGGATGTTATTGATGTCATTTAACCATACATGTCTGGCATTCTTCTTCCTAATGACTGTTTCTTCACATTTTTGATTGAACCATCTGTTCTTTCTATGCGTGGTTAACACTCCGAGACATTCTTCTGCGGTAGATTGAATTGTATTCTTGATGTTCAACCAAGTTTGGTCAACGCTTTCCTCCGAAGGGTTTTGCAGAGTTTCAAGTTTACATTTTATTTCATCTGTAAATTTCTCTTTGACTGTAATGTCTTGTAGTTTTTCTCTGTTATATGTTGGGTGTAATCTTTGTAATTTAGTATAGAAAGCTCTCTTAAGTGTTTTATTTTAAATTTTGCTCCAACGAGGAAGTGGTCACTGTGGCACTCAGCTCCTCTATAACTTCTGACTTGCTGTATGTTTGATGCATTTCTGTTGTTAATTAAAATGTGATCTATTTGATTATAGGTTCTCTTGTCACATGATTTCCAAGTTTGTTTGTGTATATCCTTTCTTTGTAGTCTGGTACTGCTAATCTGCAGTCCTTTGGCTTCTGCCAGGTTGATGACTCTCCATCCATTAACATTTGAAGTTGTATGTAGGTTTTCCATAACGGCCACTTTTTTATTAGTTTGCTCTCTACCTATTTTTGCATTGAAGTCTCCCAGCACTATCAGGATGTCCTGTTTGGGGGTTTCTTATATGACATCTTCCAGATCATTATAAAAGTCTTCTTTAATATCATCTTCTTTCTCTTCAGTAGGTGCATGTACATTAATCATCGTTATATTTTTCCATTTACCTTTTATTCGTAATTTACTAATCCTGTCACTAAAAGCTTTAAAGTTTAAAACGTTCCCCCATAACTCTTTTTTGATGACAAATCCTGTTCCTAATTCATGTTTATTTTGGGTGTTTCCTCCATATATTATAATCATTCCATTTTGCTCTAAAGTACCCTCTCCTGGCCACCTTATTTCTTGAATTGCTGTTATATCCATTTGATATTCAACCAGCTCCCGGGTTAGTTCTTCAGCGTTTTTGTAGTTGCCAGGTGAAAAATTAATGGCCAAGTGTAAAATTAGTGACCAAATGCATTATTTGGCAGATTGGTACCCTAGCACATTATGGATTGATTGGTACCAAAAACGTTAACATTATCTATCTTTCAGACTGCTTACTTACCAGGTCATCAAGGGTTCAAATTCACATTGAGGTAGATTTTCCAGATTAACTTAGTCAAAAATGGTACCAGGAAATGTCAAGTAAATGTTGACTAGCAAGATATTGACCATATCACCCCTCTTGTCTTAATTGGTCTACAAAATAAAGAGCTAGCACCATGTGCCCAATATATAGGGTGTATTTTTAATGACTGTGCAGTGGTCCAAAATATTGCCGCTCCAAGTTTTGTATTCACCCTCTGTAAAGTTCATGCAACATAATAGGTAAATACAAAACTTGGACAGCCACTGCACAGTCATTAAAAATACACCCTGTACTTCAATGCATGTCAGAAGGGTCCTTTACTTACTGTTTTTCAGCTGTGATGATTCATTTCAGGCAGGCTCCATTGGTGGAAACCTGATGATAAAGCATGCACACAATGACTTTCCCTCTGACATCTTCACAATACTTGAAAGTCTGGGAGCTAAGATTGAAATCTATGGTAAATAAACATACGTTTATTGCTGCTCTTTATCACGCATTTTATATTGTGGGTTATAGTCTCATGATTATTTTATAACTCGTCTTAATCACTGATGCTTGTAATTTAAAAAATTCTTACTCAATCATTTAAATGCTATTCATAAATTTTAGTACTGTTTATTGTTATGATGCATGCTGCTAATTGTTTTGGTGCTGTTCATACTTTCTGATGAAAAAGACAAAAAAGGATGAGATCCTGCTCAGAAACAACAATTGCAAACTTATGTTTGTTTGTGTTCATGCTTAAAAAAGACGTATGTTCACATTTGCTGTTTCTCTACAATTAACACATCTTTTTTGTCAGTTTTTCTTTTGTATTACCATATCCGTCTGCTATGAATATTATTATTGACTGCTCCAGTTCAAAGCGTAGTGTATTGCTATGCTGTTTTGTTGCTATTTATACATATTTTAATGATGTTTGCTTCATAGGCTATGGTTAAAACTGAGCTGATCGACATAATTGCACCATGTTTTACCCCATTTGACTCATCTCTCAGGCCACCTGCAGAAAGTATTGCACAAATCACAAACTTTATAGCATCAGCAATGACTTGTCTGAATGATGCAAACCAAAAACAAACCCATAACTTTGAGAGTGTGAGGCGGATAGTTTAATGACTTCTGTCACACGTCGTTCTTGATGATAATATCAATGTTCTTGATGATCTTTGCTTGATATTGTCGTGTGATGGTCGTTGTCTAGGTAACGATACTTCTGGTGTGTCAATTGAGCTCTCTAACTGTCTCTTAATCCAACTCACCCCAGCAGTGCACCTTCACCAGTCATGAAACAAGATTGAGTTGGCGCACATAATCCTTTATTACAGAAAGAACACGGACAGACGGAACATGTTTATACATCCAGAAATAATGTAATCCATAGAATATAAATATCCTCCTCACAATTTAACCAGCACACATCATTGGCTTCTCACGGCCTGATGAATCTCACATTCACAAGACATTCAGTCCAGCTACTATCCACGGCTGGATCTCCTACAATACAACCCACACATTGGGTCGGAGCCACTGCTCAACTATGCAACCCACTCTGGGTTTAGGCCCTCACTCCCTATAGAACCCACTCTGGTTCAGGCCTGTCTTCACAACTCGGAGAACAACACAACACCGTTGTCCGTGGACTACCGACTCCTTCGGTATCTCAAACTCAACTCCCCTGAAGTCCCTTGACTTCACACACAAATACACTATCTCTCGCCCCATCCCCCCTAGGGGTTTTTCCTCTACCCTCACTATTTTATTTCTCAGGACTGGCTGTTTTTTCATAGCCAGGTCAGTCACTTTACTGTCTCCCACTCTCACCTCCATTCTTTCTCATGCCCGGTCACTCAACTCAATGTCAGTGACCCAGGCTTATGTCATCACCCCCCTCTTAAAAGAAAACGTCGTTTTCAAATATTGGGAGACTAACACTTATTAAACATGTGACCCAGACATATTTCCTGGGTAGCCCTAAGTATGGATGCACCTTACTCTAGCTACCACACTACATAATACATAAAATGCTCATAGTACACTCCCATATTCCCCACACATAAATACAAACAACCATCTTTCTATCTTGTGTACCAATGCATGAACTCATACATAACATAATAATAATACATCATAGAAAAGCATTATACTTATGTACCCACAGGTCTCTTACTACTTCACGACCCCACAATACTATTTGTGTACCGACCCTATATCAGGTGGTTCTGTTCTTGCATCAACCCACCTCTGATTCCTGTCGATGCTGTGTCTACCTTTCATGTACCCATGACTCATGGTACCTCTACAGTTACAACATCTGTTTGATATCCCTAGCCCTGGGTCAGTAATGTCGCGAACACTCTTTTGACCTGACTCAACTTTCCTATCTGCATATTGCACCGTTACACTTGAGTCTCTGTTTAGTCTGAACTCTTTATTTAATCTTGGCCCATATATCTGGCACCTTTCTTTCTGCTGCATACGCCTTATGCCTATGTGCCCTGCACATGCACTATCCTGAGCTGTTCTAGTATATCGGTCTCTGTGTGCTAAAGGTACTGCTACTTGCCAACGTGCAGTTCTGCTATCTGAAAACCTGCGAGTGAGAACATTGTTCTTCCTCTTGAAGCACCATCTACCTTTCTTTGACTGCCTATGTTCTACTCTCCTACCCCCTTGGGAACATTTGTTCAGAGTAGTATCCTGTCTCTGGGAATCACTAGCACTATATTTGGGATCCACTCTCATCTGCTCAGCTGTCCTATCCTTGTCCTGAGTTCCTGTGTCTACTTCAAGTGCCTCTTCTACCTCAGCTATACTGTCTAATTTAGGTTCTCTTGTGGTAACTACCTCATTACTGCTTACACTATATTTTTGGTCCCAATAAACTATTTCCTCTTCTGTACAATCTTTAACTCCTATAACATTTCCTATGATCAAATCAGCCACTGGTGAGTCCAAAACACACGCTGTCACTCTTCCAGTGATATATGGTGTTTTTACTGTTATTATGGCTAATGGGTAGAACTCTACTGTGCCGTTGAATGTTATGCATCTAATCTTTTTCCCTGTATAATCCGAGGGATCTATTAAACTTCTCCTCACTCCGATAAACATACATCCAGAATCCCTAATTGTTAACGCTGGTCTATCATTGACAAATCCCTGATGTAGCTTCAGACTTCCTCCTTCATGCACTGCTGATCCTGCTTTCACTGTATGACCACATATTAGGACTGGCTGACTGTCTTTTTCAAAAAGAGGTTTGCACCCACTACAATCTTCATTGTTCAGCGTCTCAATTACTTGCGCTGCATTTGAGTGCTCTGTTTCTCTCATCCTACATTGAAGGCTGAAATGCCCCTTCCTTCCACATTTGAAACAAGTGATCTCCTTCCTTGCGTTACTTGTTGGCTCACTGGCTGGCTGCGCGTCACACTCCGCTGCCTTGTGTCTCCAGCTCCCACAATTCCAACATCCGGCATAATTTGGACGTCTCTGGAAGTTCCCTCTTCTATATGGGTACCGTCCTACTCTACCAACATTGTTTCCTCGGAAACCATTATCTTGAAGTTCTTGCTGCTCACCTTTCTGTGCTGAATCCACACTTTTCGCCCTTGGTCTGATGACTGGATTCTGGTCCTGTTTAGTGTACGCTGCACAAACTATTTCCTCACTCATTAGTTTCCCAATAGAACTGTTAGGATGTGCAGTCATGTAATTTTGCCCTAACTGAGACATTGTTGTCTATGTCCTTTGGCTTACGTTCCTCAAAGAAAGCCACTAAATTAGAATTGCATGCAGATACTACCTTGTCTCTTAACATTAGATCTACTCATTTATTAAACTCTTTCCCTACCTCTGCAAGCTCCATCCATTTGTTAAATGTATTCTTTACAGTGTTAATCTGGCACTAACTGTCTAAACTTTGTCCTATATCCATGCTCAGTGAGTTGGAACTTTGTCAGCAAACATTGACGTAAGATAGTGTAGTTGTGTGTGAAGTCAAGGGACTTCAGGGGAGTTGAGTTTGAGATACCGAAGGAGTCGGTAGTCCACGGACAACGGTGTTGTGTTGTTCTCCGAGTTGTGAAGACAGGCCTGAACCAGAGTGGGTTCTATAGGGAGTGAGGGCCTAAACCCAGAGTGGGTTGCATAGTTGAGCAGTGGCTCCGACCCAATGTGTGGGTTGTATTGTAGGAGATCCAGCCGTGGATAGTAGCTGGACTGAATGTCTTGTGAATGTGAGATTCATCAGGCCGTGAGAAGCCAATGATGTGTGCTGGTTAAATTGTGAGGAGGATATTTATATTCTATGGATTACATTATTTCTGGATGTATAAACATGTTCCGTCTGTCCGTGTTCTTTCTGTAATAAAGGATTATGTGCGCCAACTCAATCTTGTTTCATGACAGGTGAAGGTGCACTGCTGGGGTGAGTTGGATTAAGAGACAGTTAGAGAGCTCAATTGACACACCAGAAGTATCGTTACCTAGACAACGACCATCACACGACAATATCAAGCAAAGATCATCAAGAACATTGATATTATCATCAAGAACAACGTGTGACATCTGGGGGCTTGTCCGGTCAACTTCATTATGCTGATTAGTCTTTTTTTTTATTAGTCTACCGCTAGAAGTTAATTTCTGCTTATAACTATTCAGCACTTACTATTCTCAGATGCATTTTATTGCTGCTTTAATTGTTTAGCTTAGTCCAAAGTGTTTTAGTTTTGTTCGTTACTGTTATGTTTTGGTGTTGCTCACAGCTGTTCTCATTATTGTAGTCTCATGCTTGTTGTTTTATCAGGTCTAGCTGTGTCACCAGCTGTTTGCTGCTGAGGTTTGGTGAAGTAAATATGTCTCTGAATCCACACTTTAAGAGCAAGAGAGTACCGACCCTATATCAGGTGGTTCTGTTCTTGCATCAACCCTTGCATCAACCCTCTCATGAGAGAGAGGAGAGAGAAAAAGGAATTGATGAGGAGAAAGAGAGAAAAAGTGAGAAATGAACGAGTAAAGAGAGCAGAGAGAGAGAGAGAAGAAAAAGAAAGGGAGGAAAAGAGGAAAGAGAAAGGAGGGAGAAGAGAGGGAGAAAGGAATGGACTAGGAGAAAGAGGAAAAAGTGAGGACAGAGAGTAGAGAGAGAGGGGGGAATGAAAAAAATGTAGACAATAACTTAACTATTGAGAATGTTACTAGCATGTTACTGTATTGTATCTCATTTTAAAAACCAAACCTGATGTAAACTTGACACATTACAAATTTTGTTTTTGGTGTCTACCATTCACATGTTTTACTGTTTGGTCACTATTATTTCAAGCACTGGAGAATACTAAGTGTGCAACCAGCTGTTATTTTACAAAATAAGAAACATGAGGATGATATACATCCCCTAATTTTGCGGTAGATGAGGACACAAATCTCGAAGGCTCTGTGGGCATGTTCTTCACATTAAAATTTCATCTGTTGGAAATTGAAGAGTTGGCTGAATAGACCCCCTGGCCTTAATAAGTTTTACATTGAAAAAATAAAAAAACCTAATAAAGGAATATTTATAGAACGTGTTATTCTGCTACACGTCCTTGGATCCTCCCTGGTGCTACAGTGTTTGTGTACAGTGTTAACGTCGTATGATCTGAGTGGAGACTGAGCACTTAGGAAGAAATCAGTGTGTACAATGAAGATGATCCTTTACAAACTAGATGATACAAAATTTTCCCCTATATTTCTGTGATCTTGCTGCAATCACTGTTTATTATTGTATTGTATTCACATGATTCTCTGAATAATTTCAGACTCTCAAGCTTCTGAGACCAGAAAATCAACAATGTTGGATTTCTTAAAACCGAGATGGTTGGGAAAGTGCTTTTGGCTGTGGAATTGCCAAAATTAGATGATGATGTGGTATTTAGATCATTCAAGATAACACCAAGATGGCAGGTACACTTCGTTAGTTACAAATTTATGACAAACCCTTTATATATTCTAAGATTGTAAATGAAATTTTCTTCTCCTTTCAAAATCTTAGTTTTAAACTTGAAACCCAAAC
>JACEFZ010023987.1:0-170000 GCA_014155875.1 Cepaea nemoralis
CCCCGGGGCCCCAAAAAAAACCCGGGCATTGTTTTAGACATTTGTGATTTACTAGTCAGCACTGGGGCAAAGCCTTTACCAACGCCATCGCCTCCTGCAACCGCGTTCAAAACACAGCTGCAGGAGATTTGAAGCAACGGCCTTGCACTAGTTTTCATACAATGGTATGAGTCGGGTCGTTGATCACCCGTGGTTATTTCTTCTTATTCATCTCGTCACGAAGCAGTTCCCTTGCAGAAATCGCTCTCATAACGGCCCGCCAAAAAGATTCTCGGTTCCTTCCCAGTGTTCCTGCTACACCCTGGGTCAAAAAGGACACACCAATTATATGCTGGGGCATATCCGGGCGCTACCAAAAATGGCAGTAGGCATGGGGTCGCCCTTCGGGCCAAAAGGTACCTGAGAGTTGCTGCAGATATAAATCACCCTCTGCATAAAGCCATGAATATGGTGAAGGGTAAAGACGGGATGGCACAGGCAAAAATATCTATATTTTCGGCTGTGATCAGAGATCATAAATCATAAAAAAGAGTGGGTTGAAGTACTGCAACAGGACGGACTGGTAAAAAGTATAGTAACACTGATCGGGGTGAAAGGAAAGGCACTGATTTTGAGGTGGAACAACTGTAAAGAAAAGAAATTCAATGTACAGGGTGATCTATCTGATGGGTCAGGGGAAAGGAATAGACTAGTGGTTGGGGTTTTTGCAAGGCTAATGGACATTTTTGGGAAAAAGCAAGTCCCATATGTTTATGAATGGAGGTGGAACATCACACGGCTTCCTTTTGGTTAAGGAGCCCACTGCACCCACAACTCCTTCTTACGGACTTTTCTTCTTCTTCTTCTTCGTTCATCCGGAGTTTTTTTTCGGATGTGATTGCGTTGTGCCTGTTTACAGCAGAGCTGCGTTCTTGCGCCGTTAGGCCGACACATCCGACTTCTGCGGGCATTTGTTGACCGGGTTAACCTTCCCGGGGGTTTCTTAGGACGTTTGACTCTCACTGTTGTGGTGTTATCCCCCATCCCAGCTGGTCCATATAGAACAGCCAAAGATCCTGGTCAGCCCTCAAGGGAAGGCAGGGGCAGACCATGGGCATTCCCCGCCATCCAAGGAGGCTTCCATACTTGCAGAGCCGATACATAGCGCTCTGGTACTGGGCTCACCCAAGGAATCGTCACGTCCTGCACATGGCTGCTTAGCCTCACTTCCGTATATTGGGCCTTCCGTTCACCATAGGCTGTTCTTCCGGAAACCAGAAGTATGCAGTCTGCAGATGACATCCACACAGTGAGCTTTCGATTCGGACTTTCCACGTAATGGATTTGCTATCCAAGCAATATTCCATTTCATGCCACTAGGACACTTTTCCACCTTTTATGAAGCCCACACAATGGGCTTTTGATTCGGACTTTCCACGTAATGGATTTGCTATCCAAGCAATATTCCATTTCGTGCCACTAGGACACTTTTCCACCTTTTATGAAGCCCACACAGCGAGCTTTCGATTTGGACTTTCCACATAATGGATTTGCTATCCAAGCAATATTCCATTTCATGCCTCTGGGTCTTCATGCACCTTTAAATGTCAACCTGTATGTAGTTAAAGTAAGCTGCGGTCAACTTGAGCTTGTTGATATCTCCATAGAGCTTGTCCTCAAATGAAGCAGGTGTGGGCCAAAATATCTTTCTCTGTTCTGCATACGTTGGGCAATCCTGCAGCAAATGTTTTGCTGTCATTTTTCCAGTTCTACAATTACATTCATCAGTATCTCCTATCTTTAGTTTATTGAACAAGTGGTATTTCAGCCTGTTATGTCCTGTGCGGAGTCTGAAGATTGCTACTTGTTCTCTTCGGTCGAGTTTGTAATATGCATCATCCTTCTGATGGCCTGGATGCTCAGATTCCCATTTGGTTCTATAAGTGCTTTTTATCAACCTCTTTGCCTCATTATAGGTTATGTCTATGTCAGGCTGTGGTAGTCGTCCGCCCTCTTTTGCCAGTCTGTCAGCCTCTTCGTTTCCAGGTATACTGCAATGTGATGGGATCCACTGTATTACAACTTTTTTGGATTTCTGGCATAGACCATGGAGTGCTGCTCTTAGGTCAGTTAGTTCTGTGCTGTTATTGCTCTTGAGTATTGAGACAGCTGACTTTGCATCTGTGAAGATAGCTATTTGCTTCTCTTTATTTTCCTCCATCAGGAGCATTTCTGCTGCAGTTTTCAAAGCCTCTACCTCCGCTTTGAAGTTACTTGAAAATTTTCCAGTTGCCATTGAATGTGTTTTTTTCACTCCATTTTTTAAATTTAGGAGAATTCCTCCTCCTCCATTCTCTATTGAATTTTTGGCTGATCCATCTGTATATGCATGGGTCCAATTCCTGCTTGGGTAATGTTCTTTTATGTAGTTTAGGGTTATTTCTCTTCTTTCGGTTTCATGCTGAGTGTTCTTTTTCTCAATACCAGGAATGTTTTCTATCATCTCAGGCAGTTGCTGCTGTCTCCAAGCTGGGAACTTGTGTGCATTGTGTATGGGCTTGACTGTTGATATGTTAAGTATAGGATCTGCCCTAATCCTTCGTTTTGCAGTTTCTACAAAGTTGCTACGCTTCAGTCTTCCCTTTCCAAAACCATTAAATCTGTTGTACATAGGGTGGTCTGTCAATCTTCTAAATTTTTCTGCTTGTTGCTGGGCTCTGCTATCTCTTCTATCCTGCATTGGTTGTAAACAAGTGATCTTTTCTAGTTCATTAATAGGCGTTGTCTTCAGGCTTCCAGTTATGATTCGCATTCCTTGGTTTTGGACTCTACTTATTTTGTTAAAGTTTGACTTAGCTGCTGTTGCCCAAGCTGCAATGCCATATTCCAGTACTGGCCTCACCCGTCCAGTATATAACTTCTTGAGAACTTTCTCATCTGCTCCCCACGTTGTACCAGCAAGCTTTTTCATGATTGCCATTCTCTGCCTTGCTCTTGTTCGATTTTTCTCAACCTGTGTCTTCCATGTCAGGCGACGATCAAAGGTGACTCCTAGATAGTTTGGATTTTCTTCATGGCGCAATATTTTTCCATTCAATACCAGCTTAGGTTGCTGAGTTTTATTTGAGAGGGAGAACACTGTGCATGTTGTTTTCTCCTCACTTATCTTCACTAGCCATGATTTTGACCAGTCCTCTAGCGCTAATAAGGCTTGCTGTATTCTGCTGTTAGCTGTACTAATATATTCTTCAGATGTCCATATGGCTAGGTCATCTGCAAAGGAGGATGTGTGTACTCTGGCTGGAAAATTTTCTGTGATGTCATTTATATATGCTAGGAATAATGTTGGTGAAAGAACTCCTCCTTGGGGGACACCTTGCTCCAGCAGCATCATTTTGCTTGTTTGTCCTTGTACTTTTGTCCTGGCAGTTCTGTTCTCAAGGTAGTGGCTGATCCATTTATACATTTTTCCACAAACATGCATGTTTTGCAGTTTTACTTTCAGTCCTTCCTTCCATACTTTATCAAATGCTTTTTCTAAATCTATCCAGACTGCTAGTGTGTGCTTTTTCTCTTGGAAGGCATCCTCTATTTCCTGAGCTATATAGGTTATTTGATCTTCAGTGGATCTGTATTTTCTGAATCCTGCTTGGTGTGGTGTTAAGAGTTTGTTTTCTTCCAGATGCCATGTTAGCCTGCCATTGATAATGCGTTCCATTAATTTTCCTACACAGCTCAGTAGACTGATAGGTCGATAGCCATTTGGTTCTTCCAGGTCTTTTCCTTTCTTTGGGACTGGTATTAGTATAGCTTCCTTCCATGCCTGTGGGACTATTCCTCTCTTCCAGCTGTTATTTAGGACTGCTAGTAGTTTCTTCTTTGCCTTGGTGCCTAGTCCTATTAGCATTTCATTTGTGATTCCATCCTTTCCTGGTGATTTCTTCTTTTTTAGGGTATTCATTGCCTGTTCCATTTCTTCCATTGTTAGATTTGCCATCATATATTCTGCTGCTGTCTCTGTATTTCTATGATGTATCTGTTTGTCTTTGATTGCTTTCTTCTGTTCGGTTGTAATATCAATGTGGTTTGCATTTGCATAGTGTTCCATTAGTGCATTTGCAGCCTTTTTGCCTGTAAGCAAGGCATTTCCTTGTTTAATTGTTATTTGTTTGTTTCTAGGTCCTTCATTGTTCATGGCTTTCACTAGTTTCCATAGTTTGTTTCCATCCCTGTCAAAATTCAGGTTTTCTGTTTTTTCCCTCCAACAATCTCTTGTTGTTTGATTTACTGTTCTTTTATATTTTGCTGAGATGGCTTTGAGAGAGATGTTTGCTTCAATTGTTTGTTCTCTCTCTGCTGTCTTCCTGGCATCTTCAACTTTGTCCTCCAAACTTTGTAGTTCTTCAGTCCAGTATGGTTTGTAATTTTTCCTCGCTCCTCTTGGAATGGACTCAGTGGCTGCCTGTATTATCGCTCTGTTTAGACTTTCCACCATTTGCTTTATGTTGCCATATCGTGTATTTATGTTTTCACAATATTTGTCTGTTAGTATGGCAAATCTGTCCCAATCTGCTCGTTTGTAATTCCAGCGGGGCAAGGGCTTTTGCTCCTGTGGAACATACTCCATATTCATTTCAAGCTTGATTGGTCTGTGGTCACTACCTGCTAATTGGTCCAGCACATGGCGATCGATTTTGTGGAGGATGTCTCCTGTGCAGAAAGCTAAGTCTGGAGTAGAAGTGGTAAGCCATCTTCTGGAGTAGAAGCTCGGTGTGTCATCCGCTTTGTTGAGTAGATGGAGATTTGAGTCTATTTCCCAGTCCTCCAATTCATCTCCTCTTTTGTCAGTATCTGGGTATCCCCATCTTTCTGAACGGCTATTAAAGTCTCCGACAATAATGCAGTTTGTGTCAGTTATTTTCATGTTTGAGAGTGTAAGGTCCTTATCTGCTGGGCTATACAGATTGTAGATTCTTATTTTCACGTCCTTTATCATTATAGTCAACACCTATAATTTCCGTTTGGTTGTCAGAGATCACAGATACTTCGCTGCAAGGTATTGTATTTCGTGTAAGTATTAGAACTCCTCCTTTGTGTCCTTCGCGGTCGAAACGTGTGGCCTGATATCCTCTGACTGAGAATTTGTGATTGGCGTTGAGGTGTGTCTCTTGAATGCATGCCACATCTATTCTATCTTTATGAAGACGCTGTGTTAGGGAGTCTTTCTTCTTGTAAACTCCTTCGGCATTCCACTGTAGTATGTTGAGTGTCCGGGGTATTTGGTCAATAGCTCTTAACCTACTCCTCTGTGCCTTGACTCCACAGCACAGGGGAAGGTGACCACCAGTAGTCATGGGTGGACCCCCTCGAGGCAGGGGGCCCGGCACTATCACCGCCTGATGGGACTTCACGGGATTAGCACCATATCGATTAATTTTGATTTGTGACATCATGAATTAAGTTACGTTGCACTGCTTTGTCAAGCCTGTGGCTCAGTACATCCGATTTCGACAAGCATTTATTCGGGATGCTTTCCCTAGCCTTTGACTGTCCCCAGTCTACCTACAAGGCAGCAGGTTTCACGTTGCACTGCTTTGTCAAGCCTGTGGCTCAGTACATCCGATTTCGACAAGCATGTATTTGGGGTGCTTTCCCTAGCCTTTGACTGTCCCCAGTCTACCTACAAGGCAGCAGGTTTGTGTGTCTCTTCGTCTGGTCCCTCTCCCTTGACCTGTCCGACATGGGTGGCCCTACCAGTAGCTGTGCTACCGTCGGCATAGCTCTTGGGGTCATTGGGACGCACAAGCCCCTCTACCTCGTCACGGTGGACACACAGCAGAGGGGATTACGGACTCAAGGAGTATGCTTAGTAAGGTGGAGAAAGGAATGTTTCATGTGGAATGGCTCACCTCGCTTCAGAGGTCACACAGATTGTGAGACTTGTATGGTTTTGTTTTTTGTTTTGCCATGGCCATGCGGAGTGGGGGGGGGGGGGGGTTTGAACAGGCTGATAGGCAGCCAGGGAATGCACCTCTTGGTGGTAGATTACCTATGGGCAGGGGAGAGAAGGCCGGGCAGGGGAGAGAAGGCCGTGCCAGGTGAAGAAGGTGGAGGATCAGATTGAGAACCCGTATGTGTAAAGGATGAGATTGCGGGGGATTTGCAGGGGTTCTGGTAGAATCTCAAAACTGAGATGGAAGACCAGGAGAACTTTCAATCAGATAGCGGTGAGAACAATTAGTAGTGTAACTCTTCGCTGGTTGTTGAACGAGGGAACGGAGCGCATATGGGAATGTCCAAAGTAGAGTGATGATAGTTCTTAGCTCAACTCAACTCAATTCGCTTGTTCCTGCTACATTCATTTTTATGCCCAAGCTCTCTCATATCAAGTGCCCATCGTCGTGCTGGTCTACTCTTGCCCTTCCCTCCGGGAATCATGCTGTCTATCATTGTTCTCTCAAAACCGCTGGGACATTTATTATGGTCAAAGTGCTTTAGTTTTGAAACATGAAGCTGATTATAATCCAGTTTACTTCCATGCTCATATCTTGTAGAATCTCATTATTTTTTTTTTTGTTTTCATGTTGCACGATATTTTACGAATTTGTAATTTAAGTTCACAGCCCCCGATTTCCTTCTTTAGTGATCACAAAGGGCGGGTCTTAGCCTGAGGAATTAAGGCTAGTGCAGTCGCTGCGAACTGTGCAGGTTGGGATTTTCTTATTGCCCCCGACAGAAAAAAAATCAATACCGTACTGAGGATTCAAACCCGGGTCTCCCTAAGGAGAAATCTGCATTCGTAGCCACTCGACCAGACGCTCCTCTTGTCATGTAGCAGGGTATTATAGACAAAACTGAATGCAAGGTACTATAGGCAGTAAAATGACGGTTTTTTGACAATGACAGTAATCACGAAATGGTCCAAGACTCATATCGGTTAGTTTTAGTTTAGTTTTAGGATCAACATCACGGCAACACGGGTGCAACCCATAAGTTGCTCCGTTCTACTCCTAACTCAAGCCTGAGTCTGGAGAAACTCAGCTCAGTGCACGAACTCCGTAACACCGGCGAGGATCCTTGAAATACTTTGGGTAGATTTTTAACTCGAAATTTTGCCGGGCAGCGCCGTTAGGCTACTCTTTTTTCGATTCCAACTGCCAGGGATATTTTACGTGCGCAACAATACACACGGGGCGTCCGATCTCACTACCCAGAGACCAGGGGAAATTACTGGAAGTCCCGGTGGATTTTTAAAATATATCCTGGTCCTCACCGGGGCCTGAACCCGGGACCTCCAGCACTCGAGGCGGACACCATACCTCGAGACCACGCAGCCCCCTTCATATCGGTTATGTTGCCAGAGGCAAGATGCATGCTCTCAACAGTTTTATTATAATGTGTTTGCTGGTGGTGTTCCATAAACTGATAACTCTTTAACTTGTGTGTGTTTCCATACGGTGTTTGTAAAGTCTCACTACACTTCTTATGTTTCCCTTATCACTTGCGATTTGAATTGACTCACATAACTTGATCCAATAATCATTTGCACACTGCCTGGCAGCCTTTTGCACATCCTTCCTAGCTTGCCTTAGCTCACTCAGAGTGTTGGTCTTTCCTTAGTGGAAAATCGTGGACACATGGTTCTCACGTTCCAGGTTGCAAGCTGTAGCTTGAGGTTTCTGTTTTTATTTTTATTTGTACCTGGTGCATTGGTTTTAAAGCCTGCGATTCAGATTTTATCCTAGCCCCAAGCACCCATTGAAGCAGGCAGGCTGTGGCGGATCAGCACCCAATTGGCCAGGGGCTGCCCAGCTTGAGGCGGGCGGTAGCTGATCAGTGACACCTGTAAGTGTCTCCCACCGTCAGAGGCAACGCGTGGCGCCCCATGTCTATGCCAATTGACACGGACTTATAACCCGTAACAGTTGCCTCTCACTTTGATTCCGAGACCAGTTAAGACCAGAGATGGAGTTATTGCCTCTCCATAGCACAATGCCTGGGCTAAAATATAGAGATCATGTGTTGCCCATGCAGCATGATCCCTCTCTCGGCCTACCTAGTTCAAAAATAGTAAGTACAAAAGTAACAACTATAACAATAACAGCAAGTGCAATAATAACCACAATAATAACAATAACAATAACAGCAAGTGCAATAATAACCACAACAACAACAACAACAGCAAGTGCAATAATAACCACAACAACAACAATAAATGATTACAATAATAAATTATAAGAACTACAAACATAGCTAGTACAAGACTAATAACTACAATATCAATAACAGCAAGTGAAACAATAACCACAACTACAACAACATTATAAGAACTACAACAATAATGGCAATTGCAACAACCACAACAATTGCAGCAAATACAACCATAATGACAACGATAACAACAACTGTGACACCAACAACAGGTACAACTAAATTTGCAGAAAATACAACAATAACGACAATGATAACAACAACTGTGACAACAACAACAACGGGTACAACTAAATTTGCAGAAAATACAACAATAACGACAATGATAACAATAACTGTGACAGCAACAACAAAAAAAGGTACAACTAAATTTGCAGAAAATACAACAATAATGACACCGATAACAACAACTGTGACAACAACAAGTACAACTAAATTTGCAGAAAATACAACAATGATAACAATAACTGTGACAGCAACAACAAAAAAGGTACAACTAAATTTGCAGAAAATACAACAATAGCGACACCAATAACAACAACTGTGACAACAACAAGTACAACTAAATTTGCAGAAAATACAACAATAACAATGATAACAACAACTGAGACAACAACAACAACAACAAGTACAACTAAAGCAACACAAAGAGACACAAGCTGACCTGTTGAGGTCCTTCTGTGTCTTGTAAGCCAGCTCCAGCTCGTTGTCCTCATTCACCAGACTGTCCATGCCCCCGTACGACTCTCTGGCAATGGAGTGTGTGGTGATTGTCCGATCCGCCAGCATGGCTTTCAACTGGAGACACTCCTCTCTCCTACGTTCCAGTTCATCTGTCATTGCTTCAAACTGGGCTGAAGAAAGAAGGAAACAAATTCAAAAGAGATGACAGAATGATAGACACTGTTATCAACACTTTTAGTCCTACAAGGTTTTGCAGCAGGTGGCCAAAGGGGCAAACAACTACTATTTTTTTTTTAAACATGAATGTATGACTTTCAATAAGACTAAATAAAAAGTCGCTTAAAAGTCATTGCACCGGGTTTTATCCCATATGGCTAGGTCTCTTTCCGCAGCGCGGAAAGCGTCGCACCAAGAACGAACTCCGTAGCTCTAGCGACGACCCACAGGAGTCTCAGAAAAATTTAACTTGTGAACTGAAGGACGCGGCCCAGAATCGAACCCACAACCTTTGGAGCCCGAGTCAAACGGTTTGACCACTTCGCCACAGAGACTCCAATAAGACTAAATACACACTGGAAGTGACCAATGGGTACACCAGATTTCCTTAGCAATCTCTGACCAAATGTAACAAGTAAGAGACCATATTACACAATGGCTAAGATTCAAAAGGGTAAGCCAATCACGCATATGCTGTGCTTGGGAATGGCACCTTGCGTTTTGATAGACGGTAATTTGTAAAATGGAATTATACGTCTCTACAGCCCAACGCCTGGGCTGAATTTAGAGACCATGTGTTGCCCATGCAGTATTATCCTTCTCTTGGCTTGTTCAGTTTACTCCTGCTCCTCTGCCTGAAGCTGTTGGCACAATGTGAAGTGTCGAGTTTGGTGAGAGCCGCCAAACATTCAGCACTAACAGAAAGCAGATAATATTTATACTGTCATATGGTAGCTCAATCATATCTGTGTGGGACTAAAGAGTTAATATATGCAGTTTTTCTTTACCAGGCATGGCAGCATAGTGGTTAGTGTGCTTCCCTGCCACACAGTGGCCTGGGTTCCATCCACTGGAGAGGAAGGACCAGTTGTTCCTACCAGTAAGGCTCTGCAGTTGACCAAGCCTCATAAAAATGGGTACCGAACAATGTTCACCATTTTCTAGGTGAAGAAAGCCACCACACTACTGTGTCTCATTTGGTTAAGGTGGTTGGTTGTGAGAGAGACAAGACATTTAGCCACCACACTACTGTGTCTCATTTGGTTAAGGTGGTTGGTTGTGAGGGATACAAGACATTTAGCCACCACACTACTGTGTCTCATTTGGTTAAAGTGGTTGGTTGTGAGGGGGACAAGACATTTAGCCACCACACTACTGTGTCTCATTTGGTTAAGGTGGTTGATTGTGAGGGGGACAAGAAAGTTCATTTTGTCTTATGCAAGTAAAAGTGACACATCTTAGCTCTAAATCTACGTCACATCATGTTAAAACTCTTCACTTATGAAAACTCTCATGCTTAAAGAAGACATTTCAAACCTTTTCACTCCTGAAAACTCTCATGCTTAATGAATTCATTTAAAAGCTTGTCGCTTCTAAAAACTCTCATGCTAAGGAAATTTACTTAAAAATTCTTCACTTCTGAAAACTCATGCTTAAGGAGAACATTTGAAAACTATCTTTTGAAAACTCTCATGCTTACGGAAGACATTTTATTTCAGAACCATGCAGTTTATTTTAGGAGGGATTCAGGACAAGTAGGTATCATCTGAAGGAGAGAGAGATGGGGGAGGAGAAAAAGGCAAAGGTAATCGGAAAGCAGACATTGCCTTTGGGGTGTGGTGTGATAGTAAAAAAAAAGTAGTAAACAACTTTTCACACACCTTGAGGTGTACTGAGAATAAGGTGTTAGCCTCATATTGTTACTGATGAATCGGCACTCGGCAAGTGATGTGGTTCATATCACGCTGATCATTTTTACTTAATTTTAGACCTGGAAATCAGTGACGATGAAAAATAAAATCTGACTCATTGTGGATTTGAACGCATGGCCAACAGGCAAGTCGGTTAGTAACAGGTGACATGATAAGGTTCATAAAAACTGAGTCAAAAACATTATGAGAGGATGTGTCCAGCTCAATTCCACACATTGATTCCATCCTAGAGAAATGCCTGATACAAGAGGTGTGATAGTTTCAACCTGTGTAAACAAGTTCACAATGACCACATTCGAAAGGCATGAAGTTTAGCTGAGGTTAGCGTCTGAGGTTTAGGGTTTAGTGAAACGCAGTTTATCAATCCACAGACGTGCCAAGTCAAGGGTACGAAATTAGCCACAGGTGTTTTGGAAGCAGATCACTTTGTGTTGATTTCAAAGGTATTGTGGGGTTGGCTGTTTAGATGTAGCAAACGACAGAACGTAACACTGCCTAGTAGATCACAAGTTAGTTGCGCATCCTTTACAGGACGTCACAGTCAACCCCAGCATTTTTTTGGCTGTTTGTGATTTCTTGGCAAGTTTACGTTCAGTAGTTTACCATTGCTTTCTGAACAACTGGCATTTATACCATTTTTATAAAACCAATGGTCTGCTGTCAAATCACTCGCAGCTGTGTTCCCAAAGCAGTATGCGAGATTATGAACTGCGTCCGTAACCACTTCACCAGAGCCGGTAAATATCAGATAGCCAATAAATGCTGGGGTTAATGCCAATGTCCTGCAAAAAACACGCAACTAACTTTAAGTAAAGCTGAGAAGAAGTAAAAAGGTTCTTCTTCTTCTTCTTCTGCGTTCATCCGGAGTTTTTTTTCGGGTGTGATTGCGTTGTGCCTGTTTACAGCAGAGCTGCGTTCTTGCGCCGTTAGGCCGACACATCCGACTTCTGAGGGCATTTGTTGACCCGGTTAACCTTCCCGGGTAAAAAGGTTCAACTGAAAATTCATGCAAAAAGCAAAATCATCCACGGGGAGGAAAACATGGTAAACAACACTCTCAAGAATACACAGAAATATCAATCAACTGTTGGAGAAACCTTGAGGTCAAGGAAGCAGCATGGGAAGTAACATGAGAAATATCAATCAACTGTTGGAGAACCTTGAGGTCAAGGAAGCAGCAAGGGAAATAAATGAGAAATATCAATCAACTGTTGGAGAAACCTTGAGGTCAAGGAAGCAGAAGGGGAAATAACATGAGAAATATCAATCAACTGTTGGAGAAACCTTGAGGTCAAGGAAGCAGAATGGGAAATAACATGAGAAATATCAATCAACTGTTGGAGAACCCTTGAGG
The DNA here is from genome assembly GCA_014155875.1 of Cepaea nemoralis. Lineage (NCBI taxonomy): Eukaryota > Metazoa > Mollusca > Gastropoda > Stylommatophora > Helicidae > Cepaea > Cepaea nemoralis. The sequence goes on from JACEFZ010023987.1 coordinate 12,157, forward strand.
TCAAGGAAGCAGAATGGGAAATAACATGAGAAATATCAATCAACTGTTGGAGAAACCTTGAGGTCATGGAAGCAGCATGGGAAATAACATGAGAAATATCAATCAACTGTTGGAGAACCCTTGAGGTCATGGGAGCAGTATAGAAATAATATGAGAAATATCAATCAACTATTGGAGAACCCTTGAGGTCATGGGAGCAGTATAGAAATAATATGAGAAATGTCAATCAACTGTTGGAGAAACCTTGAGGTCAAGGAAGCAGCATGGGAAATAATATGAGAAATATCAATCAACTGTTGGAGAACCCTTGAGGTCATGGGAGCAGTATAGAAATAACATGAGAAATATCAATCAACTGTTGGAGAACCCTTGAGGTTATGGGAGCAGTATAGAAATAACATGAGAAATATCAATCAACTGTTGGAGAAACCTCGAGGTCAAGGAAGCAGCATGGGAAATAACATGAGAAATATCAATCAACTGTTGGAGAAACCTCGAGGTCAAGGAAGCAGCATGGGAAGTAACATGACAAATATCAATCAACTGTTGGAGAAACCTCGAGGTCAAGGAAGCAGAATTGGAAATAACATGAGAAATATCAACCAACTGTTGGAGAAACCTCGAGGTCAAGGAAGCAGAATGGGAAATAACATGAGAAATATCAACCAACTGTTGGAGAAACCTCGAGGTCAAGGAAGCAGAATGGGAAATAACATGAGAAATATCAACCAACTGTTGGAGAAACCTCGAGGTCAAGGAAGCAGCATGGGAAGTAACATGAGAAATATCAATCAACTGTTGGAGAAACCTTGAGGTCATGGAAGCAGCATGGGAAATAACATGAGAAATATCAATCAGCTGTTGGAGAAACCTCGAGGTCATGGAAGCAGCATGGAAAGTAACATGAGAAATATCAATCAACTGTTGGAGAAACCTCGAGGTCAAGAAGCAGCAAGGGAAATAATATGAGAAATATCAATCAGCTGTTGGAGAACCCTCAAGGTCATGGAAGCAGCATGGGAAATAATATGAGAAATATCATGGGAAATATATTCATAGGTACTGATTGGCACTTATATAAGCAGACGAAAGAAGCAGAGATTACAAGACTCACTAATGGGGCCTTTAAATGAGGTCACAGGTCTGAATCCCGGTATGGTCACTACAGCTTCCAATGTTTATGGTGTCTAGTGTGTCCTCTAATCTCTACTTTTTTGCCCTACTTCTATGACTGCCATTTTTTGGACACATTATGAGAACAAATAAATTGGAGAACTTGGTGACAACTGGCAAGATTGAGGGGAAAAAAACAAGGGGAAGACAGAGAAGTAAATACCTGGATGGCTTGGCCGCATGGTATGGTCGAGACCAAAACACAGAGCTGATCCACAACTCTGTTGATCGTGTGAGATGATGAAACCACGCTTATCAGCACGGCACATGATGGTGATATGACTACCAGTTCCTTTTCTTCCCTCTTCTGAGGAGAGAGTGCCAATCTAGTCATGCACCTCAGCGTGCATTTGTTTAAAATTTGCTTCCTCTAGATAGATTCCATCCAAGTTAACGGGCTCTGTCCGATACATTTTTTTTTCTAACAATCTTGCCAAGGCATTGGCAATACGGCCTACTCTTTGTGACTTCTAACTGCCGTGGGATTCTTGACATGAATAGCATGCACATGGAACTTTCTATTTTCTGTGCTTATCCGAGAAGGCTAAGTATCCGATCTCACTAGCCAAGAGATCAAGAGGAAGTGTGACATCATTAGATACCTATGATTGTCAGGAAAATTTCCAGTGCACCCCAGGAATGAACCCAGTTCTGAAGGGGACACCACAACCTGTCAATCACGGCTCACCTGTGACTGCTAATTAATACCTGTGGATTTACATGCCGGAGTCGAGAGAAATGAATGATCTGATAAACTGGCTGGCTCTGCACCCCCTAAAGATGGCCAGCCCATGAATCGTGCTGATGTTATTAACGTCCTTAAAGATATGTCGAGAACAGAGGACTTTGACATCAGTGAATCCACATCGCTGTCCAGGATGAAAGACTTGGGAGTAAGAATTGGCACAGCCAGACACGAGAGGTACATCGGGAAAATGAGGTGCCTCGTCAACCAACACAGAACTGGCACTATTAGCCACCGAGCGCTGATGCATATGCTGGGGGCGGAGGATCTGAGCACCTATGGACCTGTCCGGAGTGCAGTGAAGATACCCCAACTGATAACTGATAACCTGTGGATTTATTTCTCATGTTATTTCTCAGGCTCTCAAGAAGCAACACATAAAACCAAAAATAGGTCATCCCATGCCACAAGCAAAGAGTTTCTATCAACATTCCTAAAGAGTCTATACCTTGCACCGATTCTGTTTCCTGGTCTGGGTGAAAAATAAATTCATATTGAGTGGCATGGTTATTCCAAGTATTAAAAAATATCAATTATCATCATGTCTCGATGTAAGTGATCATGATTCACTATGTTACATTCTTTTTCTTTCGATTGCTTAAAATTTGTCTATAACTGCAATGTTGTTTCTTGTATGAAATTAACTGTCTTTTTTTAGTTCACTCACAGGTCCATAAAGTTTATTTTCTACTGTTGTTTCTCTAGGCTAGAAGGTTTGCCTAGATATGTTGTATTTTGTGCCGTTGTGGAGTAAGTGGTCTGCTGTCTGTGACGCCAATCCACGTATACACATGGCTGATTCGCCACTCTTGAAATGTGTATACATGAGGTTGCATAATTGTGTCCTGTTCTGAAGGGTAGAATAATGATTTGTTTGGTCTGTCCATAAGGTGGTAGTCATCTTGAGCAGGTTTGGTGGCTTTCTGACTGAATTGATCAGTCACCATTGTTGGTAATTAATGACGCAAGATATTCAAAATTGTCCACCACCTCCAATTTGTAGTTATATATAATGTTAACAAATTGCTGTCGAAAGCAAAAGTTTCATACCCTCATCTGGATATAAAAGTCAAGTGGACACTACCGCATTACCTTTCAAATATTCATGTATGAATACATGTCCAAATCAGAGAACAATGTTAATGGTGCTCCTCGGGCATCCAGACCTGGAAGGGAATGTCACAATTAACACTAGACAGTCATCAAGCCACTGATGACAGAACCAAAGCAGATTGTCACACTTACCAAGAAATTCCTTCACACTTACCAAGAAATTCCTTCACACTTACCAAGAAATTTCTTCACATTTACCAAGAAATTCCTTCACACTTACCAAGAAATTCCTTGCCAGCCTGAGAGGCGTTCTTCTGGGACATATTCTCAAAGTCCACAGTCTCAGATATGGATTTCATCATCTTGGCAACCTCACGCCTTAGTTTGTCATTGTCATTCTGCAGCTCTTGCATCTGGGAACAGATTCACAGAACTAAATGTCATGTAGTGTTATCCCACACATATAACTACATGTCAACAGACTTGGCTATCTATGAAGTGTTTTCACAAAAATGATCAAATATCAAAAACATTCCACCAATGCAGTCTATTTTCACATGGGAAACTACCAACAAAACTTCTATCTAAACAATTAAGAATCTAAACGAATGACACAAATAATGCGGAAGGCATCAAAGCGCTGCAGTAACACAAGTCTATAATAAATAGTGCTGCTACATTCAAATATTCAAGAGCAAAGGAAATAATAACATGTTCAATGCATAAAGCATACACCACTTCTAAAGTGATAATTTAATTACACATGTAAAGGTTTAAGTAAACGTAAATGTAAATGTAAAACGTAAAAAAGCCCCGCTAGAGATGCTACCATTGGAACTATGAATAAAATTTGGTGGAACTGCGGTAAAGCTGTGGAAATGTAAACTATATAAAATAACATAAAGTAAACTTTACAGAACAGAATTATGAAACATAAAGGACATTGTGGTGACTAGCCTTCATCAGCAAAGAATCAGCTGTAAAGCTGCATTAATTTATGTTACTTTATATTATTACCACTGGAACTGAATGTTAGCCCTTTACATACTCTAGTTAAAGTAAAAAGTCCAGAACTCCTTTTACACGCATTAAGGCTACTGGGTATATATGGTGCTAGCCTCGTATTTTTATAAACCAATCAGCACTTGATGAGTAAGTTAGTCAATATCTTTTTTTTTTGTGCTTGCTCGCTTTTAAGTCAAGCTCAGTCCATACACACTACTTCTAGTAGTGCTGAACTTAATTTTTCATATGGATTAGCTTTTCCCTATTAACAGATTTTGCCCCTTGACTTGGCACATCTGGAATTGAAAAACTGCGTTTAACTAAACTTCTAAGCCACAGATGTCAACCTCAGCTAAACTACATGCCTTTAAAATGTGATATGGTCAGCATGGCTGAATGGATAAGAACGTAAGGGTTTCAACCGCTACACTGGTCAGCTGGACTAAAATGTTGACCTATCGTTCTTGACTTTGGGACATAAATTACAAGTACCTCTGAAACCTGATGGCGAGTTAATCAATATCATACACGCCATCTTTACTTTCCAGGACACTTTAGGCTGGGTAGACCTGGAAGATCAGGTCAAATTACATCCCCGGGAAGGCTAACCCGGTCAATAAACGCCCACAGAAGTCGGATGTGCCGACCTAAGGGTGCAAATAAAATTGGCACAACGCAATTACGTCTGCAAAAACACTCCGGATGAGCGCAGAAGAAGAAGAAGAAAGTACATCCATCATAAAGAGAAAAACACATCGCCATCGGGCTGGCAGGCTTTGGCTACTAGCTACTGTGCTGCGAGGTTTCCCTGGCTGGGTAGACTTCGAAGTTCCGGTCAAATTACATCCACCGCAAAGAGAATTTGGACACATGGTCACCAGGTTGGCAGGCTAGAAGCTGGGTAGATCTGAAAGCTCTGGTAAAATTAAACTTGGAATTGGAAGATCAGGTCAAATTACATCCACCATAAAGAGAATTCGGACACATGGTCACCAGATTGGCAGGCTAGAAGCTGGGTAGATCTGAAAGCTCCGGTAAAATTAAACTTGGAATTGGAAGATCAAGTCAAATTACTTCCACCGTAAAGAGAATTCGGACACATGGCCACCAGGCTGGCAGGCAAGAGTGCTGGCCCCTGAGCTGCAAGGTTTCCCAGACAACAACATAAGAAGGTGGGGGTGGCGAGTTCACATCCCTGCCACCTTTCCTCCCCAGATAATTCCTAGAAAATTCTCAAAATTATTTGGTACCTATTTTCTGTGGCTGGGTAGATCCCAGGGCTGTACTAGGCCCGGAAAATAATCCTGCTACTGCTGGATTGCAGTTTTGTCCTCTTTTCCCCATCATGAGGAATGTTAGAGAACATATTCACAAGGAGCAATATAGCTCTTTGTAATTAGAGAGGATAGACACACTGAAACTTCGATATGCTGACAACACTGTATTGATATCAACAACACAAATGTGATGGGAATTAAGAAGCTAATAAAAGTAAGTGCATGAACAAAGTTAAAAACCAAATTTGTACCACATCACACCAAAAAAAAAAAAATAACAGAAACAGATCAAACCAATATTAAAACAGACACATGTTCATCGATGGAGAGAAATTATAGAAAGTGGGTAAGTTTCCATGTAATTGTCTGTGGATGCATGATGGAAATGTTATGAAATTATAGAAAGTGGGCAAGTTTCAATGTAATTGTCTGTGGATGCATGATGGAAATGTTATGAAATTATAGAAAGTGGGTAAGTTTCCATCTAGTTTTCTGTGGATGCATGATGGAAATGTTATAGCAGAGATTTACAGAACAAACATGGCTCAACAAAAATTGAAGCAATGCACACTTTTATAGACAGGAACAGACAGAACAACACAAGTCAGAGAACTAAGAGCATGTATACTCACACGAGTGTGAAACATGGATTTTAAACTGATTCAGTACCTAACAAACAGTAGGTTCGAACAAACACGGTATACAAACAAATAAACAAGTATTATAATCCAGAACAATGTTTTCCCGCAGTGAATTTGAATAATGAAGACATAAACAATAGATTGCATTATTTATTGCCTGGCATATTTTGCTACTGCATAAATCACTGCGAAAACCGGTCACGTGATTGACAATGTGTATCATGTGTTGTTTAATACACAAAATGGTCGCTTGTTGAAGATTGCTAAGCAATTGCCATTAATCGGCAGAAGCCAGTTTTGTGCAAACAGAAAGATATGACAGTCAGTTTAAAATTGCAGTGGTAAACAATTGAAATTACTGTGTAAATGTATACATATTTCAATTTGAAGGATTTATCTAGTCACTTTAGTTTATGTTGAGTGATTTCTGCAGTATGTACCTGGCGAGATGCAGTGAAATATGCCAGGCAATAAATCGTGCAATCTAATGTTTGTCTTCGTTATTCAAGTATTTTGTTTTTTGTTTTTTCCCGCGTTTCCATCCTGTTTCAGGATATTGCGGTCAACACCAGCATCTTTCAGCTGTATGTTGATTCCTAGGCTAGATTACGCTCATCAGCACGCCACGACTTTCTGAGCGCCGGCTCCATACTCTCGTAAGTCACTGGCGCGACTCGAACCCCTTCAAATTCTCGTGCGCTCACGTCAACCACGAGTATCGTACGTAGAAAGCTGCTAACCTCAGCCAGGGAGCGGTTATTCAAGTATTATGTAAATTTCCATTCACTGAGCATTAAAATTGTGGAAGAAACCACATAACAAAACAAATAACACGATGGCCCTAATATGGCGATATATAACTTTCTGTCCAAATGAGGGTTCACGTTTGGCGATATATTATCCATCGGCACTGAATCGGTTAAGAAATCAGCTGAAAAGCCCATGAGTGTCTTTGAATATAAATGTTATAGAAAAATATCCTCACTGCAGGAGGATAAACACATGTTTTCAAAACAACAGTTTTGAAAATGACTGGTTATTGAGACAAATAAAAATGAGAAAAACTGAAATATTTTGGACTTGTAAAATATACAGAAAGTCTTGATAATTATTGAAGAAATTGGACTGCAGAGGAGGAGGAGGAGAGGAAGAGCACAAGGTTTATAGATTCAAGATCATCATCATCATCATGTAATGTTCTAGTTATATTAGCCTCTTTCAGGTTTGTCGTTAGTTACTCTGGCAGTTGAAAGAATTTGCAATATTCGTCTTAGGAAATGAAAAAAAGTCTCTGTTTGTTGATCTCTCTCATTGTTACTTTGCTACAGAGGGAGAAGAGATTAAAGATGTGATAGATAATTTCCACATGGCAGCAACAGAGGCAGGACATCTGGCTTATGATAGCGGGAAACTTCAGAACATTGTCATGGGCGCGGGGGGCGGGGGTTCTGTCATGGGGGGAAAAGTTTTACAGAAGAGAAGACAAGCCACTGGATGATCATGACAGTTACTTACATTTATAATGCTCTCTCTCTCACTCTTTCTCTCTCTCTTCGATAGATAATTTCCACATGGAAGCAACAGAAGCGGGACATCTGGCTTATGATAGCGGGAAACTTCAGAACATTGTCATAGGGGGAAAGTTCTGTCATGGGGGGAAAAGTTTTACAGAACACAAGCCACTGGATGATCATGAGTTACTTACATTTATAATGCTCTCTCTCTCTCTCTCTCTCTCTCTCTCTCTCTCTCTCTCTCTCTCTCTCTCTCTCTCTCTCTCTCTCTCTCTCTGTGTGATAGATAATTTCCACATGGAAGCAACGGAGATGGACATCTGGCTTATGATAGTGGGAAACTTTAGAACATTGTCATGACGGGACAGTTCTGTTATGGGGGGAAAAGTTCTGTCATGGGAGAAAGTTCTGTCACGGGGGGAAAAGTTCTGTCATGGGGGGACAGTTCTGTCATGGGGGAAAAGTTCTGTCATGGGGGGAATAGTTCTACAGAAGACAAGCCAATGGATGATCATAACAGTCACTTACATTTATAATGCTCTCTCTCTCTCTCTCTCTCTCTCTCTGTGATGTGTGCGTGTTTGTGTCGTTTGTTTTTTTTTTTGCTGCAAAAATACATGTTTGCTACCGTGTTTCCCTGAGATTAAGACCAGTCCCAAAATTAAGACCTGTCTCAAAATTAAGACCCATCCCAAAATTAAGCCCTAGCATGATTTTTCATGCTGCTTTTAATATAAGCCCTACCCCAAAAATAATCCCTAGTTAAGATCATCAGCTAGAATGAGAGACTGGGATTTGGAGAGTTATGACAATGTTCCAGAAGAAGTTGACATGACTTTATTTGAATAAATGTAGATTTTCATACATGAATAAATGTAAATTTTTGTATCTGAAAAAACAAAAAATAAGACAACCCCCGAAAATAAGCCCTAGTGCAATTTTGAAGCAAAAATTAATATAAGACCCAGTCTTATTTTGGGGAAAACACAGTATTTGGCCAGTCAACCTTGCACTAAGAAAACCTCTCACTTTTTAACCCTAGGCATGTAAGCAATTTTTAGAAAGCTGAAACAAGCACATATGAGAACACCCATATGGACAATTTTAAGAGGGAGTACTTGTACAAGTAATTCTCAGAATACTGAATTAAGCAATTGTGGGAATACTCACATGAGCAATTGCAAGAATGGCTGTACAAAACATTCAAAGACTGTTTATACAGACAATTCTGAAGGTATATATAAGAGACAATTCTGAAGGTATATATACAGACAATTCTGAAGGTACAAATACAGACAAATATGAATGTACTTAGACAATTCTGAAGGTACTTACACAGACAACTCTGAGAATATTCATGAACTCTGAGAACATCCGTGTGTTACTAGGGCCCCAAAGGGTAAGTAAAGAATAGTAACTCTGTAGACAGGTAAAAGGCAGCTAAAGGGGTTTGGTCTGAGACTAGTTACCTCACACCACAGACAAAAATCTGCCAACATTCAACCAACCATGAAATGATACAGATGGGTTGGATCCGAAGACAGTGTTGGTGTTCTCTGGGGTGGTCACGGCAGGCAAAGATTAGTTCCATTTTTCGTGTCAGGGCGTGCAGTTGTACAAGGAAATGAGCAGGCTGACAGGCTTGTGAGTAGGCTACTGTGGAGGGCTGACGAGGCATGGACCAGGCTGATATACTGAATGCGCTACAAGAAGACTTATGAGAACCAAGTGATGACTGTGAACCTACAACCATGGTGAGACTGCGAGAGCAACAAGTTAAAAGAGGAGTGGCCAAACAAGAACAGTATGCAGGAAGAAGATTAATAAACCAACACAGAACTGGTGTCGTGAGCCGCTACACGCTGCGGGATTTTACTGAGGACTGGATCTGAGCATTTATGGACTGAATGGTTCGATGTGCAATGAGGAAGATCTGTCGACTAAATGAACTGGCCTAAAATGACATAGCCATGAATGGATTCATCAAGGCGTCTCAAGAGCAGAAGAAGATAAAGGAAGAATTCTTAGAATATTCACTGAAACAGTGATCAGAATACTCATGTAAGCAATTCTGAGAATACTCAAACAAGTAATTCTGTGAAATTTCATACAGGAAACACTTATGTTTATATAAGCAATTCTGAGAATACTCAACTAATTATGTGAAATATACAGGAAACAATTATGTTTATACAAGCAATTATATTATACCTATCCAAGCATTTCTATTAATACTACTGCAAGCATTTCTCAGGCTGCTGAAGTACATCTGAAGATACTCATACATGCAATTCTGAGAATACTCAGACTAGCAATTATGAGAAAACTCAAACGCACAATTCTGGAAATGTCTATGTAAGCAATTCTGTGAATATTCATGCAAGAAATTTATTGAATATTCACACAAGCAAATCTGAGATTGTTTACACAAGACATTATATGAATATTGATACAAGCAATTCTCAGATAGTTTGTACAAACATGAATATTCATAAAAATTAATTTTGAAATTATTTATGCAAGAAATTATGTGAATATTCATACAAGCAATTCTGAGATAGTTTACACATGACATTATATGAATATTCATACAAGTAATACTGACATTGTTTATACAAGCAGTTTTATGAATATTCATACAAGCAATACTAAGACTGTTTATACAAGAAATTATGTGAATATTCATGGAGGCAATTCTGAGTTTGTTAATAGAAAGAATTATATGAATATTCACGCAAGCAATTTTGATATTGTTTATACAAGCAATGATATGAATATTCATGCAAGCAATTTTGAGAGTGTTCATAAAAGAAATTATAACAGCATTCGTGCAAGCAATGATGAAAATACCCATAAAAGCAATACTACGAATATGCAAAGAAGCAGAGAAGCCATCTGAACAAAAACAAGCATATATGTGTCCAGGTGTATATTGTGCAAGCAAGCATGAGTACAGCAGAAGCTTGTCCACCTTTAGACTTTCAAATGCATCCTCTGTCCAGGTGCCGAGCCTCTCAGACCTGTCATCATCCCGTTTATCCAGCTCTCGGGTCAGCTTCTTCTTGACAGCCTCCAGCTCTTTGACTCGCTTTTGAAGTTTGATGACGATCGCCACATCCTCTGGGCTAGCTAGCTCTTGCTGTGTGATGGTGGAAGGGTTAGGAGGAGGTGGAGATGGTTATGTGCACGAGAAGGTAGTTAGTGTGTTTTCTGGTGCTGTGGGCATTCATTCATGCATCTTTATTGGAACGCGGTAGGCGAGGGGAAAAGAAAGATATGGTGACAAAAGTAAAGAATGGCAAACAACAGTAAGAATTATCAAGAACAGAATATCTCAGAACAGAATAGCAAAGAAATAAATTTGAAAGAACAGTAAGGGCATATCAAGAAGAGAGAAAATCAGAATAATGAAATCATAACTAAAGTGGGGGTAACAGCAGTGCTATATTTTATTAGAAAACAGTATGTGAAATGGTTCGGACACATAACAAGGCTACCAACTGGCATCATTCCACAACATGCAATGGTACACAGACTAAGTGGAACCAGAAGAAGAGGCTGATCAAGTAAATGATGGACAGAGGAAATAGCAGAGTCTATGGGAATCTCGATAAATGAAGCCCATAAACGGGCACTCCTTACTGTTTATGCTTCACCTCGACACTGCACAGTACAAGAGGAACAAGATGAGATGAGACCAGGGCATTATGGTAAGACACACAATAATGAAAACAAAATGGTTAAAGACAAGATTGTAATCGTGAGTAACGCAGCTGCGCGAGAATCGACAGCGGTTCACGCCATGCTGGTAACTTATGGGGTATGTGAGGCCGTTCGCCTCAGAAAGCAATGGCAAACTATTGAGCAATCATATGCCATGCTGGAAAGCGTGGGCGGTCATGACTCGCCATTTCGCTCAATCACCAGCATCGTGGATCAGCTCAGTGTTCCTTCTCATCCATGCCATGTGGCCAAGCCATCCAGATATTCCTCTCGGTCTTTGTCTTGGTCTGTTCCCTTCGATCTTGCCAGTTGTCACTAAGTTCTCTAATCCAATTCTTCTCATAGCATGTCCAAAAAATGTTGACTGTCTATGTCTAATTTCTGTAATCAATTTACGATTTTCATTTGATTCTTGCACACTTGGTCATTAGTTTGCATTTTCCTGAGAAACCGCATTTCTGCAGCCAACAGATGTTTTTCAGCTTGACTGCACATTGTCCAAGTTTCACATCCATACAAAAGAACAGGCTCTATGTCTCCCCTCAACACTCTTTTTCTCATTTCAATTTATATCTTTTTTATTGGTCAGAATGTTTTTCATCTTGCTAAAGGCTACTTTCGCCATGGCGATTCTTGTTCTAATCTCTTCAAGGCATCTCCCATCAGATGCTATGACTGTTCCGACATAATTGTACCGATTCACTTGTTGAAGAATATTCCCATTTACTTGTATATTACATTGTGGTACTTCGTTCTTCCTAGTGATGACCATAACCTGTGTCTTCTTACAATTTAATTCCAACCCCAGCTGCTCACTGTGTACAACAACTGCGTCTACTAATTGTTGTAGATCTTGTGCATTGTCTGCAATCAATACTGTATCATCTGCATATCAAATGTTATTGATGTTTCGTCCTCCAATGCTGATTCCATTTATATCTTCTACATTCCTGCAAATATTTTCACTGTATAGGGAAAAAAGATCTGGAGACATTACACATCCCTGCCTAACACCTCTCTTAATAGGTTGATATTGTCCTCACTTCATTATCAATCATTATGGCAGCTTGTTGTTTCCAATATGTTTTTACAAGTCTAATGTCCTTCCCATCAATTTGTAGATCTGCAAGTATATCTACCATGCTGACATGTCTAACTCCATCAAAAACCTTTGTGTAGTCAATAAAGCAAAGGTGTATATCCTTGTTTACTTCTATAGCACGTTCAATAACTGTTCGCAGCATATACACAGCATTTACTGTACCCTTTCCTTCTACAAACCCACATTGTTCTTCCCCTATTTCAAGTTGTATTTTCTTCCTCACTCTTTGCATGATAATTCGTAGCAAAATCTTTGTGATGTGGCTCATTATACTAATCGTAAGGGATATGCAACATTTATTTTAAAAAAAAAACAGGATGGCAAAAGAATAGACTGAACAGGACATAAAGGAAAACAAATGCATGAAACAGAATAGAAAGATAAAGGAGTGGATAGAACAGAATGGTAAAGAAATGGATGAACAAAACATAATAGAAACAGAATGGCTGAAACAGGACAAGATGACAAAGGAATGGATGGAAAGAACATTCAAGATAATTCAAATAATTAACTCAAATGCAAAACTCAAGAACAAAGAAAACAAGATCTAACCAACAAACACAACAGAAATGCACACGACATCAGAGATGCTCACAAACAGTCTGTACAGCAACAACAGACATGCAATAAAATCATGCACTCAAATACATGCACAATGCATCACAAGGAAAAATGAGTTTGTCTGTCACATATTTTGTAGCATTAAATTAAGTCATAGTCTACTTAACCATTCTGGGATATAACTGGGATACATTGTTGATTACGAATGCTCCAAAACTATTCTAATCAAATATATATGGACTTATCAAACTGTTCCCCCCGGGAAGGTTAACCCGGTCAAAAAATGCCCGCAGAAGTCGGATGTGTCGGCCTAACGACGCAAGAATGCAGCTCTGCTGTAAACAGGCACAACGCAATCACATCCGGAAAAAAACTCCGGATGAACGCAGACGAAGAAGAAGAAGAAACTGTTCCTATTCAGTCACACATGCTATACATGATACGGTTTCAAATGAAAATTCTAAATGATTTGCTTTTTTGGTGAGTATATTCTGGAAAAAGAAAGTAAAGAACAAATGTATCATTTTTCGATGCAGTCACCACTGCATTCAATGCAAGTCATCCATTTTTTTTTTTACATGAATCCAAGCACTTTATCAGCGCTGGAGGACTTGCAATGGTGACTACATCTAAAAATGATACATTTGTTCTTCACATTTTTTTGTTTCAGAATATATTCACCAAAAAATAAAATCCTTTAAGGTTTTCATTTGAAGCCATATCATGTGTGCTAGTGTGTGTGACTCTGGTAGACACATACTAGGATCATGATCTGTGTTAGAGTTTGTGTGCTGTGCTGAGATTCTCCTTATGTGATCTGCGGGGATGAGACTGGAGCACTTATGGAGATTCCAATGTGCAATGGAAGAGATCCCTGACACCGAAAACAAACCACACCATACAGTGGTTCTTGTGCATGTACACCAATGAATTTATGGGACAGACATTGAAGGAACTAACAAATTAAAACGGGATAGGATGACTAGATATGTGCTGGTTACAGGTGTGTGCTCCATTTTGGTGGAAGATGTTAGTGAGCTGCAGTGACATGGTGGTTCATTCATTCTCTTACCAATACTGGGATCTGGGGCATCTGTAGTGACAGTTAGTTTTCAACCTGTACAGTTCTAGAGGTCGGCTGGATTGTTTTAATGAGTAAAAAGGTTTATGCAGTGCCAGATACTGCCACTGGAGTGTAAAGTGTTAGGTCTTCACATATACTAGACCATTACATATGAGGTGGAGTGGTCAGTTCCCTTCATCCTCACCTTTCCTTCCTATACAAGTCCCTGAAAATTGTGTGGTGCCTAGGCTGGGTCGGCCCCACAGCTGTACTGGTCAGAAACAATCATCCTGTCTCTGCTGGTGATTGAACCCTGACCACTATCTTGACAAATAGGAGCACTAACCAGACTTCCCCCATGGTTCCATTAAATTGGTACCAAATTATTCTTACAATTTTCTGAAAGGGAGAAGGCAGTGAGGAAAAGAATGGTCATCTCACCTTGTTATGCTGTGCCCTAGTATACATGAAAGGCGAACACTTCACACTCGGAATCTGCCATGGGATTACCATTTATACTACAAGAATTATAACCCTATCATATGCAGCTAGCAGAAGGGACATTACTCTGATCCTCTGTACCATGCAGCCAATACATGCGATGAACAAAGATGGTGGCCAAATACTTGCAAAACTTTTTAATTCACTCAACAATGAGCAACACACTATGACTCCAGAGCATACCATAATTTTCTACAAAATAACACTTATAGTCATGGTAGAGTGTAACCTATAACATGATGATCTCCTTGGTATAAAATGAATTAAGAGCATCAAAAGTTCTTTCCAAATCTTGATGACCTCTTTCACTTCTGCCTTTGAATACTATCCTCCTTTGGCAGGTAACACTCACCTTAAGAGCATCAAAAGCTGTCTCCGAGATGATGGAGCCACGTGAAGAGTCCTCTTCCATGCTCTCTAACTTATCCGTTAGCTGCTTCTTGTCTCGCTCCAACTCTTTCACTTTGTTCTGTAGTTTCAACAATAAACCAATGTCCACGTCTGCTTCTGGTTGCTACAACATTGATAAAGAGGAGGTAATTACGAACAGAAGCAAATATGACAGACGGCTAGAACTTGAAATAATTGCAATACAGGTAACCCTATGGCAGATTCTCCAATATGAAGCGTGGAATGTTTCAGATTTCACATGAACAAGGTCAATGATATCAAGTGACTAACTTTCTTCCTCACTGTTCTTTCTTTCCTCAAATTAGAGCAAAATATGGTGCTTACTTTATGACTAGGTAGACTGTAGTGATGACTATACTTAGTTCCTAAATTGTGGCACTAGCCATGAAGGTTAAGCCCCATGTCTCAGACCATTCAATTATAAGTACTTTCAGTAAGTACAAGCTAAGGACCTTTCTGCATGCCTTGAACTATATCAGACATATGGTGCTAGTGCTATATTTGTATAGACCAGGTGACACTCAAGCTCATCACATTACCAAAGAAAGCTGTTTCTCTCTTTCATATTGTTGTATATGTGGTAGGTTGCAATGTTAATATTTGCTGTGTTACTATTCTTTGCCTCCCCTTAAGGTCTTGTTAACACACAGACGGAGCCTCCCTGGTCATCTTTTACGACATGTCTGGTAGACTACACTGTTACTATTCTTTGCTTCCCCATAGGGTTGCCATTACATTGGGGAATGTATAAATAATGAGCCAAAATGTTTCTTTGTCATGATGAAAAGACATCAAGAATCTTCTTTCAATGTCATCTTCTATCTCTTTGTCCATTAATCTTTCCAGCTGTTAAAATATGTTCTAGTGTTTACTCTCTCTGCAAATAAATGTGGATGAGGGGAAGTTGTCTTTGGCTTAGCTCTTCAAGGGCTGTTGCCATTTTATAATCTAAGAGATTTTTTATCATTTTCTGCCAACAGACAAGTATAAGTCAAAAACTTTAAAAACATGTAAGGCCCTTTACTAATCTGACTTTGATACATATCACCAAAAACTACAAAATCTTTGAATCTCACAAACCAAAGGTTTTCATCATCTGCCTCCAGTGCCCTGGCTCCCATCTCATTAAACAAAAAAATTTATCAAATCTTCTTCCTTCTTCTTCTTTTCTTCTTTTCCCTTTATCCTCCACTGGGACATGGGCCCTCTTTCAAAACCATGCCAAGCCTTCTATACTTTTTCTGTTATAATATCCTGCAGCTCCCTCTATACCCTCCCATGTTCCTCCTGGTTGGATGAGTCATTCTCTTTTCTTTATGTGACCTGTTCATGGTTGGCTGGATTTTGTGGCAGAATGTTTCTGTGATGGGGCACTAGCCCTAAGCACAACCCTTCCTAGCCTCCTCATACGACATGCCTGATAGGGTGCTATGTTATTATTCTTGCTTCCCTTGCGGGTCTGGGAAACATACAATTGGGACCCTCTTTTGTTGCCTTCTACCACATGTGTGGTAGGTCATCATTATCATCATCAAGTGCCCTGCAATGCGTAGGCGTTCATGCCTCTCCAAGATCTGGTCTTTGGTGTTCTGGATCAACTCTGCTGCTGATATTCCTCAATGCCATCGACTCAATCTGTCCAGCACATTTCTCTTTGTCTGCCTCGCCTCTCTTTCCCTCAATCTTCCAGTCATCACGTGTTCTCCAATGCCTTTTTCTCATCACATTACCAAAGAAAGCTGTTTCTCTCTTTCACATTGTTGTATATGTGGTAGGCTGCAATGTTAATATTTGCTGTGTTACTATTCTTTGCCTCCCCTTAAGGTCTTGTTAACACACAGACGGAGCCTCCCTGGTCATCTTTTACGACATGTCTGGTAGACTACACTGTTACTATTCTTTGCTTCCCCATAGGGTTGCCATTACATTGGGGAATGTATAAATTAATGAGCCAAAATGTTTCTTTGTCATGATGAAAAGACATCAAGAATCTTCTTTCAATGTCATCTTCTATCTCTTTGTCCATTAATCTTTCCAGCTGTTAAAATATGTTCTAGTGTTTACTCTCTCATAATGAGGACAAATAAATGCTGATTGCTTCTTACTGATGTTTGTGATAAGTTGTCTTTGTGTCTTAGACTCTTTCTAATGTTGTGGTCTGTTGCCATTGTATCTTCTCTAAGAGACTTTGGTGTCATTTTCTGCCATGAGATTCCTAGTATATGTCAAGAAATTAACAACATGTAGCAGGCCCTTTGCTGAATATCACTTTGATCACATGTCACCAAAAAGTGTCTCCATCTCGTGTCTGAATATCACTTTGATCATAGGTCACCAAAAAAGTGTCTCCATTTCTTCCCATTTCCCCTGTTTCATAATCCCTTACACCTAAGTGCCTGAATATCACTATGATCACAGGTCACCAAAAAGTGTCTCCATCTCTGTCTGAATATCACTTTGATCACAGGTAACCAAAAAGTGTCTCCATCTTCTGCCATTTCTCCTGTTTCATGCACCCTTATGCTCATGTGCATTTCCATCTCTTACCATTTCTCCTGTTTCATACACCCTTATGACCTAGTGTCTGAATATAACTTTGATCACAAGTTACCAAAAAGTGTCTCCATCTCCTGCCATTTCTCCCGTTTCATGAACCCTTATGCCCTAGTGTCAGAATATCACTTTGATCACAGGTCACCAAAAAGTGTTTCCATCTCTTGCCATTTCTCCTGTTTCATGCACTCTTATGCCCAAGTTTCTGAATATCACTTTGATCACAAGTCACCAAAAAGTGTCTCCATCTCCTGCCATTTCTCCTGCTTCATGCACTCTTATGCCCAAATGTCTGCATGATCTTATGCCCATCTTTGTGCTGGTCAGGATCTGTGTATTCTTCCAGCATGATCCCTCTCTCAGCCTGCTAGTTAACTCCAGAGGAAAGGTAACACGAATACATCTAGAACAAGACAAGCTGCAGAAGCTGCTGGGTCAGCAAAGCAATGCTTTAACTGTCCGCCTGTCAGAGCTTCAATCCTAGACCAGCTGGCAACCAAGGCTTAGGGTCTGGTCTGCCATGCCATGACATTTTGTCTTTAGGTTGCATTTCCTCACACCAGGATAAGCTTTGCCCTTCCAATTGCACTCCTCTGCAATATGACTAAAGTATTTCAGTTTCCGAGACATCAAGGAATGCAAAGAACTAATCAATGTTATTGCTTCTTGCTGGGAGAAACAGGGACATAGAAATGTAATAAACCTGAGAATGAAACCTATGTGAAACAGAAAAGAAAGAATTACAGAAGTCAGCACAATATACGATCTACAAATACTTTTTTTTTTTAATAAAGAAAGAAAATTACTTTGTGCACACTGTCTCCATTTGCTGGAGGTTCAGGCGCTGGTTTGTTGCCGAGTTTCTTCATATCTCGTTTCCTGGCTGCTGTGTCATAGCCTTGATCCTGGGATACAAAGCAGGTCAACAACGATCATCAACATGTAGGAAACATATAGCCTTATACCTACAGACCACAAGCAAATTCTGAACATTAAATAATCATTACAAGGTCCAACTTAACAAGATAGATATGAGGATAACATTGCCTTATTAACAAAAACTATCTCCAAGAACTTGCTCATTATTTCAACCATTTTGGTTATGAATGTGGATCAGATATTGATATGTGGATCAGATATTGATATGGTGAAGACTGTTGCCTGTGATAACGTATCTATGTGGGTCATGGATCATTCTGCAGAAACTAAAGAAGAAAATGAGAACTTTAAAATTAATGCTACAGAAAAGTTCTTAAAATATAGTGGGACAAGATGAAGAAATATGCTGATATTCTACAAGATTAGATACTGATATAGTGATGATTGTTGCCTGTGATGACATATCGATGTAAGTCATTAACAATTTCATGAACATTTTCACAGTTACTAGAGAAGAAAGTCAAGGACTTTTAACTTTAATGCTACAGAAAAGTTCTTAAAATATTGTGGAGCAATATGAAGAAACATACTGGCATTTTGCAAGATCTGAACATCAATGACATCTGGCTCATGAACAACATTGTTTCGAAAACTGAAATACCTTGGCCATGTTGAAAGTGACAGAAGTTTGGAGTGAACAGTGGTGGAAATGATGGTTGCTCGAAGATGAGTGTGGGTCTACCAGTTTGGAGTGAACAGTGGTGGAAATGATGGTTCCTCGAAGAAGAGTGTGGTCTACCAGTTTGGACAGAGGTTTTGAGTGAACAGTGGTGGAAATGATGGTTCCTCGAAGAAGAGTGTGGGTCTACCAGTTTGGACAGAGGTTTGGAGTGAACAGTGGTGGAAATGATGGTTCCTCGAAGAAGAGTGTGGTCTACCAGTTGGACAGAGGTTTGGAGTGAACAGTGGTGGAAATGATGGTTCCTCGAAGAAGAGTGTGGGTCTACCAGTTTGGACAGAGGTTTGGAGTGAACAGTGGTGGAAATGATGGTTCCTCGAAGAGAGTGTGGGTCTACCAGTTTGGACAGAGGTTTGGAGTGAACAGTGGTGGAAATGATGGTTCCTCGAAGAAGAGTGTGGGTCTACCAGTTTGGACAGAGGTTGGAGTGAACAGTGGTGGAAATGATGGTTCCTCGAAGAAGAGTGTGGGTCTACCAGTTTTGGACAGAGGTTTGGAGTGAACAGTGGGTGGAAATGATGGTTCCTCGAAGACGAGTGTGGGTCTACCAGTTTGGACAGAGGTTTGGAGTGAACAGTGGTGGAAATGATGGTTCCTCGAAGAAGAGTGTGGGTCTACCAGTTTGGACAGAGGTTTGGAGTGAACAGAGGTGGAAAATGATGGTTCCTCGAAGAAGAGTGTGGGTCTACCAGTTTGGACAGAGGTTTGGAGTGAACAGAGGTGGAAATGATGGTTCCTCGAAGAAGAGTGTGGGTCTACCAGTTTGGACACGGGTCATTGCAGCCATCTTGGACAAGGTGATGAATAGGCAGAAGAACTGACGATGGACCAAGGACATTTTGATGGGCCATAATAATAGCAACAGTCTGCAAAGAACCTGCTGGATCATGTTAAGTTAGTTCTGTATCCTTTACATGACACTGCAATCAAGCAAAGCATTTTTATGCTGTTTGTAAACGACTAAACAAATTTTTATGTTCAGTGATTTGCCATTGCTTTCTGAACGACCGACACCCATACAATCAAAATTGATGCAAGGCGGTTGGTCTGCTTCCAAATCGTCTGCAGTTGATTTTGAACCCTCGGCTCGGTATGTTGGGAAACTGTGAAATTTGTTCACTACCCTTAAGCTGTAATGCTGGTGCTACATAGTGATGAAGAAAAAATACTGAAATATCTGGCAAGGCAGTTGACAAAAAAAAAAAAAAAATCATTTTAACAACCAGAAATCAGAGTCCGATTTCTCAGTTTTGAACTGGGCATGGCATAAACATTAGCTGTCTAACCAGTATCAATCCTCAATTTTTACCCCTGTGCATAAATTGTTTTTACCTCTGATGAAACTATTGCCCACCATCTCTTCAAATGCTATATACTTCCAAACACCAGGGAAATGCTTCAACAGTTGCAAACTCCAAGACTCTATACATGTACAGCTGCCACACACTCAGCTGCCCTCTTTATACACACCCAGACATTAGCCTTGTACACAAACTACTATGTTTGTATACTCCCAGACGATACCTTTGTACACACTCAGCTATTCTATACACACATATATTAATTACCTCTATGCACATTCAGCTACTGTACACCCCATTCAACCAACACAGAGGTTGTCTATGTAAGGAAGTGTGTGTGTGTGATTGTGTGGATGTACGGCTGTGGTGAGTATTTGTGTATTTACGTGTGTGAAAGTGTGTATGTGTCAATTATGTGTGCATGGTAAGGAGTATATGTGTGTGCCTTGCTGTATGTATGAATGAATATATGTGGGTGTCAGAGAGAGAGAGAGAGAGAGAGAGAGAGGAGAGAGAGAGAGAGAGAGAGAGAGAGAGAGAGATGAGAGAGGAGAGAGATTGATAGAGATAGGAGAGAGAACAGAGAGAGAGACGAGAGGAGAGAGATGAGAGAGAAGAAGAGAGAGAGAGAGAGATGGAGAAAGGGAGAGAGTGTGTATGTATGTATAAGTAAACTTTTGATAGTGATTTTGTGATTGTGAATGAGTATATGTGTGTGTGTGAGGGAGTGTGTGTTTGTGTGTTATTGAGTGGGTGCATAACTTTAAGAGTTTATGTAAATGATGTAAGTATGTATGCAGGTATGTATGTATGTGTTTGGGCATGTGCGTGTGTATGCATGTCTGGCTGTCTGTCTCACAACATGGTAATATGCATTATGTTCACAACTTTAATTTGACAATGTTTTTTTTTCTCCAATGTGAATGTAACATGCACATTAGATAATTGAAGTACGAAAGATATGTGATAGGACGGGTCAAATGTAAGACAGGCCTGCATGCCCAATTTGTGACCCTTTGAAAATAAAGTTTGTTCATTTTCTTTGCATTTTCCTCACCAAATTTCCACTGCCATTAGATGTTTCTCAGCTTGTCTGACTTATTGTCCAAGTTTCATAATCTTACACTTGTACAGATTTTATATAGCACTTTAACACTCTTTTCCTCACGGCAACAAATACAAACTCACATGCTTTAGTAACCCACATACCTCATCTTCTTCCTTCCTCTCTTGGTCACCATCATTGTATGACTCCAAGCTGATAGCGCTGACATCAGAGGGTGACCGGTGGTGTCCTTTCCTTGGGCTCGTCAATACCTGCACCACAAAACAGGACACAAGCATGAGAGCCCACATTTGCGTAGGCTTTCTAAAAGTACAGGAGAGAAGCTGGGATTCATGTCCGAATAAACACACAAAATATGACAGAACACATAATGACACAAGCAGACATTTTGACTGTGCCTGAAGCCAGCCATCATCAACAGAACAATAAAAACACAAAATATGACAGAACACACACAAATACAAGCAGACATTTTGACTGAAGCCTGTATCAAGTGAACAATAAAACCACAAAATATGACAGAATACATAGAGACACAAGCAAACATTTTGATTAAAGCCTTTATCAACAGAACAACAAAAACCAAACAATTTTAAAAAACATTTTGAAAGTCAGTCCTTGAAAGTTAGAAAAAGAGTTCTTGCGTGTTACTTAGAACCAATTTTACCATACAGTTGCGAATCCTGGAAATTAATAAACAGGCAAAAAAATCCATGGAAGCCTTGGAGATGTGGTTTTATAGAAGAATGCTGAAAATTAATTGGACAGTCAAAATTAGTAATCAGGACATTTTGAGGGAAGCTTAGTCGCAAAGACAACTTATCACAAACATCAGGAAAAAGAGGCAGTCATTGTTTTTGGTCACGTTATGAGAAGACAAAAACTGAAACATGCTGTGACAACCAGAAAGATTTGCAGAAAGAAAGATCGAGGAAGACAGCGGGAGAAGTCTTGTGTCATGGCACGAAAGGGAGTCAACACATGAATTGATCCACGATGTTGGAGATCGCAATTTGTGGAGAGGCATGATTGTCCATGCCAGCCGGCAAGGCACTGGATGATGATAATGATGATAACACGGACTACACAAAGTAGCGTGGTGGTCATGTGTTCAAATCCCCATCCAGGCAGACTTGTCCGGATGACCTGAGCTCCCAGGTCGACCCAGTATAAACGGTACCAGGAAATTCTTGGCAAGTACATGCAGTCAGCATAATACTAGCCACACCACCCACAGAGTCCTGATTGGTCTATAAAAACATGGTACTGGCACCATATGCCCAAAAAACCACTCATATTTGATGTTACTGTGATGAAGGCTGTGATGAAGGCTGTATTTATTTTACAACCCACATCCATTACAAATTATTTTTTAATTTGTCACTAAACAGTGACAACCAGTTCTTGAAAAAATCAACAACTTCACATACCTAGGAAGCAAAATAACATCTACAGGAGACTCAACACAAGAAACATCATCTAGAATTGCACTGGCATCTGGTGCCTTCAATAAACTGTCAAACATTGGAAGTCAATGACACTCAGCAAACACTGAAACTAAAATCTTTAACTCTTGTGTGTGGATGGATGTATGTCACATACGGATGTGAGAGGTAGAAATCACACGGTAGCTTTAGAATAAGAAATTAGACAATTTTGAGAACAATGTCTTAGAAGAATTCTAAACTTCCACTGGACAGATTTCAGAACCATTACGCAATAAGACAAGAGACTAAGCAAGATATTGTATCCAACTTTATAAGAAAAACGTCGTTGGAGACTACATCGCCATGTACTCAGAATGGACAAGACAAGACTCCCCTACCAAGCCCTCATATAGTCACCAGTAGGGAATAGAAATCGGGGAAGACCAAGAGAGACCCAGTGTAGAACCATCATCAGAGAAGGCTCATTCAATGGCCAAGTAAACATCTAAGATCTACAACAGGTAGCAGTGAACCACCAAACATGGAGAGCCATGACTTCTGTCCTATGCGCCACATTGGGCTCAAGAGGAAAGACTAACTAACTAACCAGTGTCCCAGTATGAGTCTGTGATCTGATAGGGCCATCACATTTTGTAGGCCTGGATGTAGGGTGGGATCGGTGGCCAGTCATTCCCTCACTTAGCCAGATGATGTACGCAGGTGTTTGAGCGCTCCCATAACATTATCAATGCAGCTCCCTATTTGCTATATGCAATTTGAATAACTAGATATATTAATCCATAACTCCATAAACCTGCCCATCATGAAGTGTTTGCAGGGGGAATTTTATTCCACAACCCTGATGTTGGGAAATGTGCCTTGTGATAGGTGAAAACTATGGAGAAAGAAATATATGTTAATGAGTAAAAATTGGAGGTGGTAGAAGATTTTGAATATCTTGGGTAATTGATTAGCAATAATAGTGACACAATGAAAGAAATTAAAAGATGAATGTCTATTGCTCTTCAGAGACTAAAACAACTGAATACATTGTGGAGTGGGACAGACAGAACTACAAAAATTAGATTTTTAAGAGCATGCATCTTTCTCAATGCAACATACGCCTGTGAGACCTGGACACTTACTAACCAAGCTGAACAGCGCATAAATGCCTTTGAATATAAGTGTTATAGGCGAGTTCTAAGAATATCTCCAGATGAGTGTATCGGATGCAGGACATCTTGCTTATGATCGAGAGGTTTTCCGGAAGGTTGTTATGGCAGTGAGGTTTTGCAAAGGACATGCTACTAAATGAATGAATGACAAGTGAAAGACATGTAAAAAGTGAGTGTCCTATGGTGACAAATGCTTCATGGGATTAGTGAATTCAGCTTATGATCATTTTACAAGCCAGAGTGGACATGTGCTTATGACACACAACACGCATGGAGCTACTAATAATGTTCAATCAATCAATCAATCAGGGCCATCCCCATAATGAAGATTAGCAGCAATGGATCTCCAAAAACCTGTCTCTTGCCTTTGTTGTACACTCTGACAGACTGCTGTTTGTCCATCCACATTTTGAAGTTATCTTTCCACTTGTATGAGTATTGCTACTACGAACGTGCGGCCGTTTGCTAATGTGAAGGGGTTATTTGTATATATTCTCAGGCTGCATGACTGCAGCTGTCTGGATATGTCACTTTGTGCTGTCTGCCATGTCAGTATTTGTATATCATACCATGTTTCATGACTGCAATTGTCTGGACATGTCACCTTGTGCTGTCTGCCATGTCACCTTGTGCTGTCTGCCATGTCAGTATTTGTTAACATCCGCCTTCTGTGTCCTGCAACAAAGCTGTGATTGGTTTGTCAGAACAGCCTTTGTTTCGATCAGTACATGAGCTTCGTGATCATCACTACATGTGCACGTGATGCTGTTATTAGACTGGAATCTAGAAGACAACTTAATGGAGCAACCCTAGCCACTAAAAACAACTCCTGGACAAGGAAATACCACTTTTCATTTCTTCTTCATTTAAGAATTTTTTTTCCTATATGAATGTAAAATGCACAAGAGATAATTGATATACAAAAGATGAGTAAATGGAAGGGCTGAATGTAAGACGAGCCTGTGTGCCTAATTTATGACCCTATGAAAATAAAGTTTGTTTGTTTGTTCGTTCGTTCGTTCTCCTTTTTATCTCCCAGTGAAGCACAGGTCCTCAAGCAACTCACTACAACTTTGTAGACTTGTTAGCATTTGTTGAATTTTGTAAATAGTGTTCTGCGGGGGTGAGGTAACCAACCCTCCTTAGTCACCTCTTATGACATGCCTGGTAGGTTACTGCACTCCTATTCTTTGCTTCCTTTATGGACCCAGGCAACACTTGGGCAACTTTTCATTAGTGATCACAACTTCAAGTCTGGTGAACTCCCAGGCCCTATCATTTCAACTTTGGCAGAGGGTAACATCTGAGCCAAGGGAAAGTAATCACATCCTGGACACTGCCTACAGCTGGTAACACTCATATACTAAAGCTCACAAACCTGCAGTTCCATCTGTAGATTCTCCAGACGCTGCTGCAAGCGAGCGTGTTCCTTGACCAGTTTCTGGTGGTGGGCTCTCTCAGACTCAAACTCTTGCATGAGGAGTTTTGTGGTTGCCTCAATATTCTCCTTCACAGAATCTGCAATACAAATAAAGAAGAATGACCAACAGTGTTAACTTGGTGGGAAAAAGTAGATGAGCATGAAACAAAACAATATAAAAAAGCAGAGAAAAAGACAGAATGCTCTAAAATCAGAAGCCATGGTTGCATAGTGGTTAACACACTTGCCGGCCACGGCAGTGATCTAAGTTCCATCTCCAACGGACGTAGGATTGATTTATTTGGTTGTTTCGGGATTTGAGATTTAAATATTGAGCACAACCCACCATCTTGAGCTACACCTTATGATGGGTGACGTTGTGATATTCTGTTATGATAATTTGGCCGTGTCCAGCGTGTGCCGCATGGTTACACACCCGCTTCACACGCCAGTGATCCGGGGTTTGTTTCCAGGTCCGGTCAAGGATATGCACTACTGACGAGCTCAAACGAGAGCGAAACTCGAGTCTAGTGCTTCCACATTGACGTGAATAGGCCTTAGGTTCATACCAGAATACAATCAGCGTTGCCATTAGTGGACGTAGGATTATTTTTTTCTAAGTAGTACGGCTCTGGGGTCAACCCAGTCTTATAAATATTGGTCCCAGACAATTTCTAGATAGGGAATGGGAAGAGGAAGGGAGCTGACCATCCTGCATCATATGTCATGGCCTAGAATATGTGAAGGCCTAACTACCCCAATGGTGGAGTCTGTTATGGGACAGGCGTTACCTTTTAAACAAGTAACATCATGCCTCATGTCCTTTGTGGAATACTGCACCCATTGTATCATGCGTTAAAGGCTAAATCCTTTGGAACATCTCAGCCAGGTCCTTTATAGACAAGTCCAAAATGGAATTGAAAAAATGGGGTTGACTGCCGCCGAGCTAATACTGGAGTCCAAGCTGAGTTGAGTTGAGCTAAGAACTGACATCACTGAACTCAGGAGATTCCCACATGCGCTACGACCCCTCTTTCAACTGCCAGCGAAGAGTCATACTATTAATAAAAAAAACAATACTTAACTGGGAACTTGGGCTGAGGAGACATAATCGCTCTGTGAAGTACCTACTGAACCTTTGGTAAGGATAACTGTCACGTCCTTTTCAGGGTCCATCCCCACTGGTCCAAAGCCTGACACCCAGCTCACGCCTGTGGCTCCTAGTAGCTGTCAGCATGTTGACAGCAGCCACCCCCCAGGTAACAGCTGTGGGAGGCTGGCTAAACCAGGCGTGGGTAACCGATTTTGTGTCAAACCAATCAGTGAACTAGGGTATGCCTACCCAGCATGTGAAGACAGGATTTGGCAGACTGCGCGGAAGAAATCATTGATGATTCAATGGGCGTTTAACTGCAAAGCGTTGAGGTACGTAATGAGCAGGGCAAGGCACGTAGGAGCGCCCTGGTCATCGCACTGCATGTGTATTTGTCTCCAATCGTCTTGACTTGTCTTGCCACTGGATTCAGATGGACTCAGGGGAGAGAGTGAGGTCGACGAATTGCACAACTCTTCCTCACTTTAATCCAATTCATCGCGCAAGTCATTCTTCATCCAACTTTAAAAAATCACTGCTGATGAATTTCCAATACTAACCCTCACTAGTTTATGTGTTGATCTGATTACCTTCTTCAGATCCCCATTTAAATAATGTTGATTTTTGTCTGTGACCAAGGTCTCTTAAATGTCTTGTGTTCACAAACATTTTGGACAGATCCAGCGAAATCTTCCATACAAATGTTCAAAATTGTCAAGGACAATGAGTGAGGTGGTGTCATTTGAATGGACAGTTGGTGGTAATCAGATTGCCATGCAGCTAGCATACCAGCCCCATATATCGCAGGCAGGACATGGATTCTAATCCTCAGTAAGGCATGGAATTTATATCTATCATAGGTGAAAAAACCCTAAACCTGAACACTGCAAAGTGATTGTTCTGTCAAGAGACCTTATATTCCTCAGCCCTGATCAAGACCCTCTGTGGCTCTGGACATTGGGCTGAAGTTTGTCGACAGTAAAAAACGAAATCCTTTGGAAGAAACATTACCAGCTATGGCATGGAACTATAGCATTCATCTATGGCATGGAACCATAGCATTCATCTATGGCATGGTAACACATGGCATGGAACTATAGAATTCATCTATGGCATGGAGCAATGGCATTCATCTATGGCATAGAACTATAGCATTCATCTAGTGCATAAATAATTTCAGGCATGGAACTATGGCATGGAAGTCTGGCATTAAAGTATAGCATGGAACTAAGCATGGAACTAAGGCATGAAACAAGGCATGGAACTAGGCATAGGAACTAAGGCATGGAACTAATGCATGGAACTAAGGCATGGAACTAAGGAATGGAACTATAGCATGAACTAAGTATGGAACTAAGGCATGGAACTAAGGCATGGAACTAAGGCATGAACTAAGGCATGGAACTAATGGCATGGAACTAAGGCATGGAACTAAGGCATGGAAACTAAGGCATGGAACTATGGCATGGAAACTAATGGCATGGAACTAAGGCATGGAACTAAGGCATGGAACTATAAGGCATGGAACTATGGCATGGAACTAAGGCATGGAAGCATGGAATGGAAGTGTGACATAAAACTATGGTATGGAACTAACATCAAAAGGAACCATGGCATGGAACTATGGTGAAACCATAGGGATTCATCTATCGGGATAAACTATAGCATTATCTATAGTATGAACTATAGGGATTCAAACTATAGAATAAACTATAGCATTCATCTATAGTATAGAACTATAGGGATTCATCTATAGTATAGAACTTTTAGCATTCATATATGTATAGGGAAACCCTAGGGATTAATATGTATGAATATAGCATTCATCCATAGTATAGAACTATAGCATTCGTCTATAGCATAGAACTATAGCATTCATCTATAGCATAGAACTATAGCATTCATCTATAGTATAGAACTATAGCATTCATCTATAGCATAGAACTATAGCATTCATCTATAGCATAGAACTATAGCATTCATCTATAGCATAGAACTATAGCATTCATCTATAGCATAGAACTATAGCATTCATCTATAGTATAGAACTACAGCATTCATCTATAGTATAGAACTATAGCATCATCTATAGTATAGAACTAGCATTCATCTATAGTATAGAACTATAGCATTCATCTATAGCATAGAACTATAGCATTCATCTATAGTATAGAACTACAACATTCATCTATAGCATAGAACTATAGCATTCATCTATAGTATAGAACTATAGCATTGAACTATAGCATAGAACTATAGCATAGAACTATAGCATTCATCCATAGTATAGAACTATAGCATCATCTATAGCATAGAACTATAGCATTCATCTATAGCATAGAACTATAGCATTCATCTATAGCATATGAGGTGTTTCCAAGGCACCAGGGCAGGGTTATATACTGGCCAAGACCTATTGACGCGTCCTCGTCGAGCGTCCTGGGCAACAGGTCCCTTCGGGGTCCTGGCTAAAGTCAGTAGGATCGCCGATTCCTCCGAAGTCGGAGAGTGTCTGCCTGTACGGCGAGGAACCACCAGTCTGCACACCAATAAGCCAGACATGGGACAACGGACACTCACGCAAAACTCAGGTCCTGTATGACATCACACTGATGTTGGACAACAGGATGCCTTCATCCGACATACAGGACTTCGCGTTGGAGCTCAAGCCAACGAACACAAGCAAGCAAGCAAGCATCTATAGCATAGAACTATAGCATTCATCTATAGTATAGAACTATGGCATTCATCTATAGTATAGAACTATAGCATTCATCTATGGCATGGAACTATGGTATGGAACTATAGCATGGAACTTGGCACTGACCTATAGCATTCATCTATTGCATTAAATTCAGGCATGGAAGTATGGCATGGAACTATAGCATTCATCTATAGTATAGAACTATATCATTCATCTATGGCATGGAAGTATGGCATGGAACTATAGCATTCATCTATGGCATGAAACCATGGCATGTAACTATGGTATAAAACTATTGTATGGTATGAAACTATTGTATGGTATGAAACTATTGTATGGTATGAAACTATTGTATGGTATGAAACTATTGTATGGTATGAAACTATTGTATGGTATGAAACTATTGTATGGTATGAAACTATTGTATGGTATGAAACTATTGTATGGTATGAAACTATGGTGTGAACTATGGCCTGAAACTATGGAATAGAACTATAGCATTCATCTATAGTATAGAACTATGGCATTCATCTATAGTATAGAACTATAGCATTCATCTATGGCATGGAACCATGGCATGTAACTGTGGTATGAAACTGCGGTATGGTATGAAACTATGGTGTGAACTATGGCATAAAACTATGGTATGGAACTATGGCATAAAACTATGGTATGGAACTATGGCATGGAACTAAGTCAAGGAACTATGGAACAGAACTATGGCCTGGAACTAAGTCAAGGAACTATGGCATGGAACTATGGCATGGAACTATGGCATGTAACTAAGTCATGGAACTATGGCATGGAACTATGGCATGGAACTAAGTCATGGAACTATGGCATGGAACTATGGCATGGAACTATGGCATGGAACTATGGCATGGAACTATGGCATGGAACTATGGCATGTAACTATGGCATGTAACTATGGCATGGAACTATGGCATGGAATATGGCATGTAACTAAGGCATGGAACTATGCCATGGAACTATGGCATTGGAACTATGTCATGGAACTATGTCATGGAACTATGGCATGGAACTATGCATGGAAACTATGCATGGAACTCTATGGCATGGAACTATGGCATGGAACTATGGCATGGAACTATGTCATGGAACTATGTCATGGAACTATGGCATGGAACTATGGCATGGAACTATGGCATGGAACTATGGCATGGAACTATGGCATGGAACTATGGCATGGAACTATGGCATGGAACTAAGGCATGGAACTAAGGCATGGAACTATGGCATGGAACTATGGCATGGAACTGTGGCATGGAACTATGGCATGGAACTATGGCATGGAACTAAGTCATGGAACTATGGCATGGGACTATGGCATGGAACTATGGCATGGAACTATGGCATGGAACTAAGTCATGGAACTATGGCATGGAACTATGGCATGGAACTATGGCATGGAACTAAGTCAAGGAACTATGGCATGGAACTATGGCATGGAACTAAGTCATGGAACTATGGCATGGAACTATGGCATGGAACTAAGTCATGGAACTATGGCATGGAACTATGGCATGGAACTAAGTCATGGAACTATGGCATGGAACTAAGTCATGGAACTATGGCATAGAACTATGGCATGGAAATATGGCATGGAACTATGGCATGGAGCTATGGCATGGAACTAAGTCATGGAACTATGGCATGGAACTAAGTCAAGGAACTATGGCATGGAACTAAGTCAAGGAACTATGGCATGGAACTAAGTCAAGGAACTATGGCATGGAACTAAGTCAAGGAACTATGGCATGTAACTAAGTCATGGAACTATGGCATGGAACTATGGCATGTAACTAAGTCAAGGAACTAGGAACAGAACCTATTGGTATAGCACTACAACATAGAACTTACCACCAGCTTGCTCATCATGTTGCTTGAGGATGGCTTTTGCTGTCTCCAGTTCCTCCCTTTAGGGCCATTTTCTCCTCAATCATGCTGCTGATGATCTGAAAGATAGACACCTATGAATGTGATTTATAGGCCTTCACACACCATTAAGACATACCACAGAGGATATAGCAGGCCCGTATAATGTGAGGCTAAACAAAGACACAACACAAAAATACCAGAGCAGAAACCTGATTTCCCTCTTTCAGGGCCCATATAATGCTATATCTTATGCCCATACAAAGCTATCCCATGTAGTGCAGTGCTCTTATAATGCTATGTCTATATAATGCTACATCTATATAATGCTATGTCTATATAATGCTACGTCTATATAATGCTACGTCTATATAATGCTACGTCTATATAATGCTACGTCTATATAATGCTATTTCTATATAATGCTATATCTATATAATGATATGTCTATATAATGATATGTCTATATAATACTAATCTATATAATACTACATCTATATAATGCTACATCTATATAATGCTACATCTATATAATGCTATATCTATATAATGCTATATCTATATAATGCTATATCTATATAATGCTATGCCTATATAATGCTATATCTATATAATGCTATATCTATATAATGCTATGCCTATATAATGCTATGTCTATATAATGCTATATCTATATAATGCTATATCTATATAATGCTACGTCTATATAATGCTATGTCTATATAATGCTATGTCTATATAATGCTATATCTATATAATGCTATGTCTATATAATGCTATGCCTATATAATGCTATATCTATATAATGCTATATCTATATAATGCTATGTCTATATAATGCTATGTCTATATAATGCTATATCTATATAATGCTATATCTATATAATGCTATATCTATATAATGCTATGTCTATATAATGCTATGTCTATATAATGCTATGTCTATATAATGCTATATCTATATAATGCTATGTCTATATAATGCTATGTCTATATAATGCTATATCTATATAATGCTACGTCTATATAATGCTATGTCTATATAATGCTATATCTATATAATGCTATATCTATATAATGCTATATCTATATAATGCTATGTCTATATAATGCTATATCTATATAATGCTATATCTATATAATGCTATGCCTATATAATGCTATGTCTATATAATGCTATGTTCAAATAATGGTATGCTCTAGGCAAATTTAATGTTAGGTTCACATAATATTAGGTCTTACAAGAGCAAACTACTGAACGTAAACTTGCCAAGAAATCACACCAGCCAAAAAATGCTGGCTTTGACTGTGACCTCTTGTAAAGGATATGCAACTAGCTTTAGGAACTAATTTTAATTGATTATGTGGTTGTTTCGGGATTTGAAATTTAAAGTGAGAAGTCCTGATCGTTCGGGTCCCATCGATTGACGGACGTCGGTCGCGGCGATTGGGCAACCTTGAGCATAGCCTACGATGGGTAGCGTTGTGATATTCTGTTGTGATAATTTGGTGTGTCCAGTGTGTGCCGCGTGGTTACACACCCGCTTCACATGCGTGATCCGGAACTGTTTCCGGATCCGGTCAGGGATATGCACTACTGACGAGCTCAAATGAGGGCGAAACTCGAGTATAGTGCTTCCATATTGACGCGGATGGGCCTTATGTTCATACCAGAATGCGATCGGCGTTGCCAGTAGTGGGTTGTGCTCATATTTAAATATCTATTTGTATTAATTTCATATATATATATATATATATCCAGACAGTTATGTTATGTTTTATTCTTACTTATTGCACTGATATTTGTCTCGGTTATTATTATTTCATTATTTTTGCTGATTTTTCCCTGCATTCTTTTCCTTGGACTGAAACCCTAGTCTGGTATGTATATGTGTTTGTTGTTATTATGTGTCCTGGGGATTTAAAACACACTTTTGTTTCATTACCATGATAAAATGGTGCAAAACAACTGATGATGCCAGCATCTTGATATAAATCGTGACCCTTTCACAGATATTTTTCACAGCCATGTTGGAAATTAACATACTCCAAATCTGGATGGTTTCAATACATTCAGTAAACAAACAACTGTATTCACACGGACAATTTATAACTATTAATGATGCAGATATCTTGATAGAAAACATGACCCCTGCACAGAAATTCCTGACAGCCGTGTTGCAAATGAACATACTCCAAATCTGGATGATATCAATACATTCAGTTGAAGAACAACTTCCGTATTCGCAAAGATAATGTATCCACTCACTGTCTTATTAATAGTACATGTGATTTAATCACACACTCAAAAGTAAAGGTTTACTTATTTTGTAACACTTAACTCTTTGACCCCTGAGATACCAGTTTATCAGTATGTGTTATCAGCTCATGTCTCAATGCATTAAGCTATCTGTTTGTGTGTACAAACCCAAGTCCCAATGCACTTGGCTATATGTATGTGTGTACAAACCCATGTCCCAATGCACTTGGCTATATGTTTGTGTGTACAAACCCATGTCCCAATGCACTTGGCTATCTGTAAGTGTGTACAAACCCATGTCCCAATGCACTCGGCTATATGTATGTGTACAAACCCATGTCCCAATGCACTTGGCTATCTGTGTGTACAAACCCATGTCCCAATGCATTGGGGTTATCTGTAAGTGTGTACAAACCCATGTCCCAATGTACTTGGTTATCTGTATGTGTACAAACCCATGTCCCAATGCACTTGGCTATCTGTAAGTGTGTACAAAACCATGTCCCAATGCACTGTGCTATCTGTAAGTGTGTAAAACCCATGTCCCAATGCACTGGCTATCTGTGTGTACAAACCCATGTCCCAATGCACTTGGCTATCTGTATGTGTGTACAAACCCGTCCCAATGCACTGGCTATCTGTAAGTGTGTACAAACCCATGTCCCAATGCACTTGGCTATCTGTAAGTGTGTACAAACCCATGTCCCAATGCACTGGGCTATCTGTAAGTGTGTACAAACCCATGTCCCAATGCACTTGGCTATCTGTAAGTGTGTACAAACCCATGTCCCAATGCACTTGGCTATCTGTATGTGTACAAACCCATGTTCCAATGAACTTGGCTATCTGTAAGTGTGTACAAACCCATGTCCCAATGCATTGGGCTATCTGTATGTGTGTACAAACCCATGTCTCAATGCATTGGGCTATCTGTAAGTGTGTACAAACCCATGTCCCAATGCACTTGGCTATCTGTAAGTGTGTACAAATCCATGTCCCAATGCACTTGGCTATCTGCATGTGTGTACAAACCCAAGGCCCAAGATGGTACTTTGGTACCGGGTCAGGAGAAAAGTCGTTAAACTAACCTCACTTTGATAGATACACGTCAAGGCTAATATGACCTGAAAACCAATACATCGGACTTGAGAGTTAAATACTCTATTTCAGATATTCACCAATCAATCAACCAACCAGGTTTGCTTCACACAGGATGGTATACTTCAATTAAGAAATCAAATACAGGGAGCATCCGTTGGATCTTGTCCCCAGGACAAGCTGGTGTGTTGGGAAATAAGCTGGTGGACAGGCTGGCTGGGTCTAGACAGCTGGTTGCTAGAGAGTGTGCACACACATCCCTCTGAAACTGCTGCATCATAACTTTTTTAGCTGCCTGTCACCTGATAATATCAAAGAGAAACAAACTGATCTTCCACGTGGATCAAATACAAGGAGCAGCTTGTAGAGAGAAAGCAGCAATTAGTAAACACTTGAATTATTTCATGACACTGTGTCAATGGTGGGCATCCCACACACTGCTGACCCAACAACAAAAACAACAACAAAAACAAAAACAACTAGCAACTCCTGACCTCATCATGCTGAAGCCTCATTTCCTCCTTCTCTGCCAGGAGGTCTTTCTTCTCTCCCTTGACCTTGATCAGCTCTGCCATCAGTCTGGCTATCTCCTCCTGACAACACAAACAACGATGATTACGATGGAGGTAACAGTAAAGTTAAACACACAGGGCAAATGGAATAGAGGGAAACTTTAAAAACACATGAATTAAAGAATTAAAGACAGAGATTGGCAATATATGGAGGAGATGAAGGGAGTGGCAGGAGATAGCAAAAGATAGGATGGCTTCGGGGACAGTGGGCAGAAGGAAAATAAAGCAAACCAGTTTATCTGCTATGACTTCTTTCATTCCTAGACGGTCACAGCAGTGTCCAATTGAAGCAATAACAGCAAAATCAAAATCAGCAAGAGCCTTGCCAGGTGGCATGAGCGATCATGCTTTCCCACATCTGGCAGTCTTCAACATCATGTTTCAGTTCCTGTGCTCACATCTGTCTGTGTCATTACAAAAGGCTAAGAAAAATCTTCTCTCATTGTCGTGTTTTATTTCCCTCTCCACCAATCTTTCCAGTTGTCACAAGATGTTCTAGTTTTATATTAGATAGTGATGAATAATATGGGGATGACATGGAGCAAGTAAAAGGCAGGATGGCATAGTAGTGTGATGGTTGAGGGGTTATGTTTCAATTAGAGAAGAACAAGAGGAAGGAAGAGGAGGAAGATGGAGAGAGAGGGGGGGACAAGAGGAGGAGAAGAAAAACAAAAGTAAAGTAAGCCAGTTAACATGCTATGACCTCTTACATTTCTAGGAGGTCACAGCAATTTAAACACTGAAGCCTCAAACAATATGTTGCACAATTGATTGCCTGTCATTTCATAAGACTCCAGAGTTAAATATCATATGAAGTGAATAAATGAATAATACTTAGATGAAACAATTACAGCACATAGTCAGAGGTTTTTGAATTAAGAATGCTCAATATAGTGAGGCGTTAGCAATGAGGCGATTCTGTCCGTTTTGCAAACAGAAAGTTATTGTAATTTGAAATTACTGTGGAGGTAACAGATGTTCACAATGCAGGCAATACCTGTGACTTTGTTTTAATCATTTCAGCTTAAGTATTATACATTCATAATTTCATATGATTTATAACTCTGTCATATGCACGAAAAACAGGACCACAAGACGGATAAATAAGTGGCGTTACTGCACGTCCAGAACTTTTGTTGAGGATACTCATTCTTCTTCCGTGGTCCGTAACCTCTCCATCTCTTCCCTCATCCTGGCATATTGCTTCCACCTTACTCACTTGGGTGCCTGTTGGACTGAAAAAAAATAAGAGAAGCATCATATACATCACATGCATCTTGATCAGTACTTTTCACACAAATAGTTTTAATCTATACTTGATACAGTTCACATCTTCAATAAGAGTGCTGTTTCTTTGATTCAGTAAGTATTTCACACAAACAATCTTATAACTTGTTTCAGTAACATCTCATAAAGAGTAGTGTTTCCTTGATTCAGTAAGTTTTCACACAACAATCTTATACTTGATTCAGTAACATCTTCAATAAGTCTTTCCTGGATATCGATTTCACACAACAATTCTTTTACTGAAAACAGTAACATCTTCATAAACAGTGATGATTCTTGATTCAGTAACTTTTCACACGAATAGTTTCAATACTTGATTCAGTAACATCTTCATAAAGAGTGCTGTTTCCTTGATTCAGTAAGTTTTCACACAAACAATCTCTATACTTGATTCAGTAACATCTTCAAAAAGAGTGCTGTTTCCTTGATTCAGTAAGTGTTCACTTACTTAGTCCCCTCTGATGTGTCTACACAAGGAAGTGGTAGAGGGACTTGGGCATGCATGTTACAATGACCCTAAGAGCTATGTCAAAGGTAGTGCAGCTATTAGCAGTTTCTCCTATGTCAGACAGAGCAGGAGAGGAACCAGACGAAGAACACAACCCTGCTGCTTTGTAGATAGACTGAGGACAGTCAAAGGCTAGAAACAGCAACCTGAAAAATGGATGTTGACGTTGGATGTTCTGAGCCACAGGCTTGACAAAACAGTGCAATACAATTCACTTTACGAAGTCACTTAATCTAAAAGAGCTAAAGCCGTGACCCATTTAGACAACTAACCTTCTCATCCAGTCGCTGCTGCAGCTCTATGATCTTGTTCTCCAAGCCTTTGTTCACTTGCTTGATGTGGTCTACAGACTTTGCTTCCACCTGTAAACATAGAAGAAAACCTAGGAAATCACGGACACTGATACAACAAGGCACATAATGTTAACATATCAACATCAAACCCTACTAATTTATAAAGTGCCATTGCTATCTGCCAAAACCAACACCCAATAAAACTCAAGTTATCAATCCAGTTAACCTTTTGAAGGGATTATGAATAGCAACATCTGCAGGACCGTGATTGCCTGAATGTTCTGTGATGCAGCTCCAGATATTAGTTACAAAACCACCTGGGAAGGTTAACCCGGTAAACAAATGTCTGAAAACATCAGATGTGTCTGCCAAAAGGTGCAAATATTGCAGCTCTGTTGTAAACAGGCACAATGCAATTACATCGTAAAACAAACATTTTGGGGTAACGAAGAAGAAGTAACAAAACCATCCCTATCCCCACCTCAGCAGTGAAAGAAGCTGTTTCTATGTAAGCTAAATCTAAATGCATTTGTCAGTTTCAATATAGGTGCCAGTCTACCTACATTAGTAGAATGGAGAGTCAGATGAGCCAAATGTTAAGACTAGCTGAGGCAATTGATTTTCATATGGCCAGGCCAAGGTGATTTTAATGCAAAAATAGGAAAGGGAAAAATGGAGGATGTAGTGGGGAATTATGGTTTAGGTACAAGAAATGAAAGAGGGGAAAAGCTAATAGAATGGGCAAATATCAATGATATGATAATTGGAAACACATGGTTTAAGCACCATAAAAGACGACTGTACACATGGATAAGCCCTGATAAGAAAATACGCAACCAAATTGACTACATACTAATTAATAAAAGATTTAGAAATGCTTTAATTAATGTAAAGACAATGCCTGATGCTGACTGTAATAGTGATCATGTACCACTATGTGGACAAATAAAAGTAAGATTAAAGAGAGGGAAAAAAATGGTTAAGAACATGAGACTTAATAAAGAGGTTCTGAAAATAGATAAAGAAATGCAAGAACAATACAGAGTGACTGTGAAAAATAGGTACAATGCAATAACTAAAATACAGAGTATAGATGAACAATGGGAAATGTTAAG
The DNA here is from genome assembly GCA_014155875.1 of Cepaea nemoralis. Lineage (NCBI taxonomy): Eukaryota > Metazoa > Mollusca > Gastropoda > Stylommatophora > Helicidae > Cepaea > Cepaea nemoralis. The sequence goes on from JACEFZ010023987.1 coordinate 50,312, forward strand.
TGACTCCATTCATCAAACTAGCAAAGAAGTATTACCGGAGAGAGGCAAAATAGCTAAGAAAAAATGGATGAATGAAGATATCTTAAAATTGATGGACAAAAGAAAACAGAGTAAAAATGACAAACAAGAATACGCTAAGATAAATAAAGAAATAAAAGATAAATGTGGGAAGGTGAAAGAAAGTTGGTTAAACGAGCAATGCAAAAAAATTGAATTAAATTCCATTAAAGATACAAAAAATATGCACAGACAAATCAGTGAGCTTACAGGAAGAAAAATAAGAATAAATACGGGGTGTTTGAAATCAAAAACAGGAAAGATAATATTAGAGGAAGATGCTATAATGAAGAGGTGGAATGAGTATATAAGAGAATTATATGTAGGAGAAAGGGAAGAATTAACAGAAGATAGTAACTTAGAAGGTCCACCTATTCTGAAAGAAGAAGTCGCTGACGCTATGAAACGTATGAAGAAAGGAAAAACAGCTGGGCCAGATGAAATCACAATAGAAGAATTAGAAGTATTGGGAGAATTTGGAGTAGATATATTAACCAAAATGTTGAATGATATTTACAGCAGTGGATATTTACCCAGTGATATGCTGAAATCTGTATTTATAGCTATACCAAAAAGACCAGGAGCAATTGATTGTGAAGATTTTCGTACAATTAACCTTATAAACCATATCACTAAGCTTCTACTCAGAATCATAATGAGAAGAACCAAAAAGAAAATAAAAATGGAAATTAGTGAAGAACAGTATGGATTTGTGGAAGGAAAGGGCACAAACAATGCAATTTATACATTACGGAAACTAACAGAAAGGTCAATAGAGAAACAGAGAGACATATATTTGTGCTTCATAGATTATATTAAGGCATTTGATAAAGTAAAACATGATGAACTGATTAAAATGTTGAAGATATCAACATTGATGGAAAAGATTTAAGAATAATAAAGAATGTTTACTGGAACCAAGTAGCAGCAATTAAAATGGGAAATAAAGAGGGTAGTTACGAACAGATAAAACTAGGAGTACGACAGGGGTGTGTCTTGTCACCAGATCTGTTCTCCCTGTATAGCGAAGTAATAATGAGAGAGATCAAAGAGATGCCAGGAATACTAGTTGGAGGTTATAATATAAATAATATACGCTATGCAGATGACACAGTATTGGTGGCGGATAATTCAACAGACCTACAACAATTATTAGACGTTGTAGTAACAGAGAGTGCAAGGAAAGGACTCTCCTTGAATATCAAGAAAACAGTAACAATGGTAATATCAAAGAAAATGGTGACACCAAAATGTGACATAGAAATAGAAGGGAAAATCCTTAACCAAGTTGATAATTTTAGATACCTAGGGGCATTTATAACATCAGATGGAAGATGTACAACAGAGATTAGGAGCAGAATAGGGCAGGCAAAAGCCGCATTTCAGAAAATGAAGAGTATCTTATGCAATAAGTCACTATCACTGAATGTAAGAAAGAGAGTGCTGAAATGCTATGTGGAACCAGTTTTGCTGTATGGCAGTGAATCTTGGAATGTAAATGAACAAATTAAGAAGAAATTAGAAGCAACAGAGATGTGGTTCCTGAGACGAATGTTGCGAATTCCTTGGACTGCCAGAGTAACTAATGACGACTGCCTGAAACAGGCTAATGAAACTAGAACATTATATACAACAATAAGACAGAGACAAACAGCTTTCTTCGGTCATGTGATGAGAAGAGAGGCATTGGAGAACATCATAACAACTGGAAAGATCGAGGGGAAGAGAGGCAGAGGTAGACCAAGAGAAGTGATGCTGGATGGATTGAGACGGTGGCATGGAGGAATATCAGCAGCAGAGTTGATCCAGAAAACCAAAGACCGAGATCTGTGGAGAGCCATGAACGCCTACGCCAGCCGGCACGGCACTTGATGATGATGAGCTGGTTTTAAATTACTGTGGCAGACAATTTAAATTACTGTTGGAATATCTGTGTTGTGTATTTAGGCTCAAAGGATTTATCTTTTTGCTTTAGTTTATATTGTGCGGCTTGGTGTGTCAGCAGAAGGAGGAGGAGGAGGAGGAGGAGGAGGAGGAGGAGGAGGAGGAGGAGGAGGAGGAGAAGGAGGAGGTGGAGGAGAAGGAGGAGAAGGAGGAGAAGGAGAAGAAGGAGGAGGAAGGTGAGGAGGGGGAAGAGAAAGAAGAAAAGGAGGAAGAGAAAGACGAGGCAGAGGCAGCATCGGCTTGCAGTATTGGGATAAACATCTCCAAGACTGTGTGGCTTCTAACGGAAAGCATTATATGGGATAAACATCTCCAAGACTGTGTGGCTTCTAACGGAAAGCATTACAATGGGATAAACATCTCCAAGACTGCGTGGCTTCTAATGGAAAGCATTACAATGGGATAAACATCTCCAAGACTGTGTGGTTTCTAATGGAAAGCATTACAATGGGATAAACATCTCCAAGACTGTGTGGCTTCTAACGGAAAGTATTACAATGGGATAAACATCTCCAAGACTGTGTGGCTTCTAATGGAAAGTATTACAATGGGATAAACATCTCCAAGACTGTGTGGCTTCTAATGGAAAGCATTACAACGGGGTAAACATCTCCAAGACTGCGTGGCTTCTAATGGAAAGCATTACAACGGGGTAAACATCTCCAAGACTGCGTGGCTTCTAATGGAAAGCATTACAATGGGAATAATGTGATATATAGTTGTGTTTGTAAAGTAAACAGTGTATACCACCATACTAATTAAATTACCTTTTACATACACCTCATATAAGAAAACATTCCCAAACTGTCACCCTCCATGAGACACACTGTCCATGCCATGAGTCAGTCTACGACATACCTTGAGTATCTTGAATTGCAGCCGAGCCTTGCGTCTCCTGTAGTGACTCTGTACAAGAACAATGCCCCGCATGACTCGCTTGAACTTGCGTCGTTGTAGGAACACACGTATGTTCTTCTGTAGGATGACCGCTTTGTGTCGCCGTAGGAGTTCTGTGTACCGTCTCCTGGCAAACATCGCTCGAACGTGTGCCTGAAAGGTAGATAGATACTGCTGCCTTAAGATAAGTCATAGCTACTTGTCATTTTATTCTTTTTTAAATTATTATTATGTTAGTATAGAAGGAAAGTCAATAAAGACTAATGAAAGTATATTTTTTTAATGTTGCAAGTACTTTGGTTTGAATCCCGGTCGATAACTACAGCTTTCAATTTTTATGTTGTCTAGTGCATCCTCTAGTCTCTACTTCCTTCTTCTTACTTTTATGAGCACCAAACAAAACATGTGTGTTGTGTGTATTGTTTATTTATGGACTGTCTTATTGGTCTCAAGGGGTTCTCCAATTTATATTTCTGTGTTATATATGTACTTGCAGGTCAGCATGGCCAAATGGATAAGAACGGCTGTTCTTAAACATCCGGTGTGCTGATGCTGAGGTAAGGGGTTCCACCCTTGCATTGGACTGTTGAACTAAAATGTTGACCCCTCATCCTTGACTTGGGGACGTAAATTACAAGTACCTCTGAAGTCAGAGTGGATTCGCCTTGATGGTGAGGGACACTGTTAATGGGCAAAATTCAGTCCAGCTCTACTGGAAGTAGTGTGTCTAAACTACGCTTGAGTTCAAAAGCAAGCGAGGGCACACACACACAAAAAATACATATACTTTGTAGGATGTTGCCATCAATCCCCGGTTGATTGTGTAGGCAATTTTACATTCAGTAGTTTATCTTTGCTTTTCGAACAAGAAGTCAATGTTTAAGGCCAACTCAATGTCGATGGAGGTGTTGAACCCCCCCCCCCCCCCCCCCCCCCCCCCACATCACCACCAGATGTAGGTGTAGGTGTTGAACCCCCCCCCCCCCCCCCACATCACCACCAGATGTAGGTGTAGGTGTTGAACCCCCCCCCCCCTTACATCACCACCAGATGTAGGTGTAGGTGTTGAACCCCCCTATGTCACCACCAGAGCACCAGAAGTTTAAGTGTGAGTGCTCTTATCCTTTCGACCACACCTCCATCTCCATGCCGTTGTTAATGAAAGTGGAACATTATATACAAATATAACCGGTATCCAACACTGACATCTCCATGTCATTATTAATGAAAGTGGAACTTATAAACAAATATAACCAGCATCCAACATTGACGTCTCCATGCCACTGATAATGAAAGTGGAACATTATATACAAATATAACTGGTACCCACACACTTAAACAGTTCTGACTACTGTGGCGTAGCCAACATACAGGTCATGGCTATCAAATCTTACGCATCTCACAAATGTGACCGCAACACATTGGAAAACTGTCTCATTTTCCAGTTAGGTTCACTCTCCTCTCACGGCCTCAATGTCCAACACAGTTTCATTTAACTTCCAACTTCCCCTCCCTTACAACTGCAAAGGATAAGCAACATTTTTTGTTTCATGGGACATCACAGTTGGTTTAAGGTACCAAAATGTTATCTGTTATTTTAAAAAGTGGAATATTTAAACTGCTAAAATAACCACCAATGATTGCCTGAAAAAGGCTAATGAAAGTACAACATTATGTACAACTATAATGCAAATAAGGGTGTTGGAAAACATTGTAATGACAGGAAAAATATCAGTGGCAGGAGAGGAAGAAGTAGAGGCAGACTGAAAGAAATGACAATGGATGGACTGAGATGGTGGCATGGAGGGATATCAGCAGAGTTGATCCAGAACACCAAGCTCTAGATTTGAGGGGAGAGAGAAAACACCTATGCCAGCTGGCATTGGCATATGATGATGATGATAATGATTTAAAGCTTCGTACCTGGAGCACAACAACTGCCGAATGGATGGTGTTGAACTTTCTACGCAGCCGATAACCTCTCCATCTGGCCTGGATACGAATGGCAGCTCTTGTCTTCCGCAGGAAATCAGCATGTCTGTCAAGGTCGACATGAATAATGGTGATCAGCAAAGGCACTGACTAAGCTCTAAAATTTAACTAAACTACCCACCCATAATCCACCTGACTAAACTCTACCAAATAATTAAACCATCCGTCCACAATCCACCTGACTAAACTCTACAATATAACTAAACTATCCATCCACAACCCACCTGACTAAACTCTACCGTATAACTAAGCCATCCACTTACTATCTACCTGACTAAACTCTATGATATAACTAAACTACCCACCCACAACCCACCTGACTAAACTTTACAATACAACCACTCACCCACAATCCACCTGACTAAACTCTACAATATAACTAAACCACCCACCCAGAATCTATCTGACTAAACTCTACAATATAACTAAACTACCCACCCACAATCAAGCTGAATAAACTCTACAATATAACTAAACTACCCACCCACAGCCGGTCTCTCTGGCTGAGGGGTTACAACACTTTCTCTGTAATCCTGTTTATCCATGCAGGGTCTCGCAGTGAGGTGAGAATTGGAAGCGGTTCGACCCTCGCTCGTGACTTGCGGGATAATGAACCGGCCGCTCAGAAAGCAATGGCAAACTACTAAGCGTAATCTTGCCAAGAAATCAACATACAGCTGAAAGATGCTGATGTTGACAGTGATGTCCTGTAAAGGATATGCAAAACATTTATTTATTTATTTACCCACCCACAATCAACCTAACTAAACTCTACAATATAACTAAACCACCTACCCACAATCCACCAGACTAAACTCCACAATATAACTAAACCACCCACCCACAATCCACTTGACTAAACTCCACAATATAACTAAACCACCCACCCACAATCCACTTGACTAAACTCCACAATATAACTAAACCACCCACCCACAATCCACTTGACTAAACTCTACAATATAACTAAACCACCCACCCACAATCCACCAAACTAAACTCCACAATATAACTAAACCACCCACCCACAATCCACTTGACTAAACTCCACAATATAACTAAACCACCCACCCACAATCCACTTGACTAAACTCCACAATATAACTAAACCACCCACCCACAATCCACTTGACTAAACTCCACAATATAACTAAACTACCACCCACAATCCACTTGACTAAACTCCACAATATAACTAAACCACCCAAGCACAATCCACTTGACTAAACTCCACATATAAACTAAACTACAAACCCACAATCCACTTGACTAAACTCCACAATATAACTAAACCACCCAAGCACAATCCACTTGACTAAACTCTACAATATAACTAAACCACCCACCCACAATCACTTGACTAAACTCTACAATATAACTAAACCACCCAAGCACAATCCACTTGACTAACTCTACAATATAACTAAACCACCCACCCACAATCCACTTGACTAAACTCTACAATATAACTAATCCCCAAGCACAATCCACTTGACTAAACTCCACAATATAACTAACCACCCACCCACAATCCACTTGACTAAACTCCACAATATAACTAAACCACCCACCCACAATCCACCAGGACTAAACTCCACAATATAACTAAACCACCCACCCACAATCCACTTGACTAAACTCCACAATATAACTAAACCACCCACCCACAATCCACTTGACTAAACTCCACAATATAACTAAACCACCCCACCCACAATCCACCAGACTAAACTCCACAATATAACTAAACCACCCACCCACAATCCACCAGACTAAACTCCACAATATAACTAAACCACCCACCCACAATCCACTTGACTAAACTCCACAATATAACTAAACCACCCACCCACAATCCACTTGACTAAACTCCACAATATAACTAAATCACCCACCCACAATCAACTTGACTAAACTCCACAATATAACTAAACCACCCAAGCACAATCCACTTGACTAAACTCAACAATATAACTAAACCACCCAAGCACAATCCACTTGACTAAACTCTACAATATAACTAAACCACCCACTCACAAACCACCCGACTAAACCTCTCAATATGCCTAAATAACCAACCCATGATCCACCCAATTAAACTTTGCAATAAACCTACACTCATCAATCATCAAGTGCCATGCCAATAAGCTTAGGTAATCATATTTCACCATCTCACACAATCACCAGAGTCGAGGATAAACTCTGTGTCCTTGTCTCAACCATGCCATGTGGCCAAGCTATCCAGATATTTACTTCTTTGCCTTCCCCCTTGTTCTTTTCCCCTCAGTGTTGCCAGTTGTCACCAAGTTTTCTGGTGGCATCATGTTTTTGTACATTAATACCTTCACTATACCTTCACATATTCTAGGCCACAACATATGAGATCAACTTTCCTTCCCAGACAATTCTTAAAATTGACCGTTACCCATTTTATGAAGCTGGGTCAAACCCAGAGCTGTGAAAGGGCAATATTACATGTCCTAACAACTATTGAGCATATGATGCTAAACCCATCTTTCTATAGACCAATCAGCACAACAGCAAACTACCTTCTGCAAAACTTGTCAAGAAACCCTAACAACCATGAAAGAAACAAGCTGAACAGCACATAAATGAATTTTAATAAGATCTGAATATTGAAGAAGGCTGGCTACTGAATACGATAAAACAAAGAAAATTTAAATAGTTTGGACACTTGAAACATCATGAAAGTTTGGAGAGAACAATCATGGAGAGGTATATGCCTGGGAAGAGAGGACGAGGATGGCCAAAGAGAAGATGGGAACAGGATGTGGCAGATGATCTCCAGATGGGTGTATCGGATGCAGGACATCTTGCTTATGACCGAGAAGTTTTCCGGAAGGTTGTTATGAGAGCAAAGTTCTGCAAAGAACATGATACTGAATGAATGAATGAATGAGTGGGGTGGGGTGGAGTGGAGTGAAGTGGAGTGGAGTGGAGTGGGTGAGTGAGTGAGTGAGTGAATGAATGAGCGTTAGATAAGTGATGTGGTGAGTATCACGTGGGCTACCTTTATGTCCCAAGACAATTCTGTACCCATTTTAGTTTGGGTAGACCTGGAAGCCCAGATTAATTTTAGAAATCTTCCCTGACGTGGAATCAAACCCATCACTACCGGGCCAGCAAGCGAGCACCTAGCCACTACACCACCTTGGCTCCCAGAGCTGTACTGGTCAGAAAATCATAAGCCAGTCTCTGTTGGGGTTTGAACCCAGACCACTGACATGGCAGGCCAGCATACTAACCACTACGCCACCACAGCTCTTGATGATGCACACAAACACTGAATGACGTCCAACTTGGCCCATCTTACCTCCTGGCCAACAGCCCTCTACCATATGTTTGCACCAGCTGGACAGACTTGCGGATGCGCTGGTACTTCCGTCGCTGCAGCCATCCTCTAATATGCTTCTGAATCATGATGCCACAAGCTCGCAGCTTGTCAGCTCGCAGCTTCTCCAGGTAGGCCACCTGACCGGCTCGGAAGAAGATCTTGGTCTTGCCAAAACGGTACTTGTCATCATCCTGTAGAGACAGAGAGTTTGCAACTAGATATTTTGGTACTCCAAAGTGTCAAACAATCCTGCGCTAAACATTATGTCCTGCAAGAGTTAACTCTACATATTCAAACAATCTTGCATTAAGCATTATGTTCTGTAAGTGTTAACCCCAAAGTTTCAAACAATTCTTCACTAAACATTATGTTCTGTGGGAGTTAACCCTAAAGATCCAAATAATCCTGCATTAAACATTATGTCCTGTAAGAGTTAACACTAAAGTTTCAAACAATCCTGCACCAAAGATTATATCCTGTAAGAGCTCACTCCAAAGTTTCAAATAAGACCTCGTCAAAGACAGACTTACAGCGATGAGAGCAGGCAGGATTGCCTCACAGGTCTTACGCATGTCCTGCTTGTGGATATGTCTGGACTTGGCTAAAACACGGTAGCGCTGGAAGAACTCTGCGTATGTCCACCTGTAAAACAAATATAGTTAACTTATATAAACACTCAGCCTAAAATGAATAATCAGATGCAACTGGTAACTTTAGTATTGGGACTCTTTGCTGGCTGTTGAAAGTGAGGATGGATCATGCATGGGAATGTCCCAAGTGCTGTGATGTCGGTTCTTGACTCAACTCAGCTCTACTCAACTCAACTCTACTCAACTAGAAGGATAACAAGCAGAACTGATATGTATAGTCTCCCTCACCTCCCCCACCCCTCTCAAATATCCCATTACCTAGAAGGATAGCCAGCAGCACTGATACGTATGGTCTCTCTCTCTCTTCTCTCTCTCCTCTCTCTCTCTCTCCTCTCTCTCTCCTCTCTCTCTCTCTCTCTCTCAAATATCCCATTACCTAGAAGGATAGCCAGCAGCACTGATACGTATGGTCTCTCTCTCTCTCTCTCTCTCAAATATCCCATTACCTAGAAGGATAGCCAGCAGCACTGATACGTATGGTCTCTCTCTCTCTCTCTCTCTCTCTCTCTCTCTCTCTCTCTCTCTCTCTCTCTCTCTCTCTCTCTCAAATATCCATTACCTAGAAGGATAGCAGCAGCACTGATGCCGTATGGTCTCTCTCTCTCTCTCTCTCTCAAATATCCCATTACCTAGAAGGATATCCAGCAGCACTGATATGTATGGTCTCTCTCCATCCCTATCTCTCTCTCTCTCTCAAATATCCCATTACCTAGAAGGATATCCAGCAGCACTGATACGTATGGTCTCTCTCTCTCTCTCTCTCTCTCAATATCCCATTACCTAGAAGGATAGCCAGCCGCACTGATACGTATGGTCTCTCTCTCTCTCTCTCTCTCTCTCTCTCTCTCTCTCTCTCTCTCTCAAATATCCCATTACCTAGAAGGATAGCCAGCAGCACTGATACGTATGGTCTCTCTCTCTCTCCCTCTCTCTCTCTCTCTCTCTCTCTCTCTCTCTCTCTCTCTCTCAAATATCCCATTACCTAGAAGGATAGCCAGCAGCACTGATACGTATGGTCTCTCTCTCTCTCTCTCTCGCTCTCTCAAATATCCCATTACCTAGAAGGATAGCCAGCAGCACTGATACGTATGGTCTCTCTCTCTCTCTCTCTCTCAAATATCCCATTACCTAGAAGGATATCCAGCAGCACTGATACATATGGTCTCTCTCTCTCTCTCTCTCTCTCTCTCTCTCTCTCAAATATCCCATTACCTAGAAGGATAGCCAGCAGCACTGATACGTATGGTCTCTCTCTCTCTCTCTCTCTTCAAAATCCCATTACCTAGAAGGATATCCAGCAGCACGATACGTATGGTCTCTCTCTCTCTCTCTCTCCAATATCCCATTACCTAGAAGGATATCCAGCAGCACTGATACGTATGGTCTCTCTCTCTCTCTCTCAAATATCCCATTACTTAGAAGGATAGCCAGCAGCACTGATACGTATGGTCTCTCTCTCTCTCTCTCTCTCTCAAATATCCCATTACCTAGAAGGATATCCAGCAGCACTGATACGTATGGTCTCTCTCTCTCTCTCTCTCTCTCTCTCTCAAAAATCCCATTACCTAGAAGGATAGCCAGCAGCACTGATACGTATGGTCTCTCTCTCTCTCTCTCTCTCTCAAATATCCCATTACCTAGAAGGATATCCAGCAGCACTGATACGTATGGTCTCTCTCTCTCTCTCTCTCTCTCTCCCTCAAATATCCCATCTACTAGAAGGATAGCCAGCAGCACTGATACGTATTGGTCTCTCTCTCTCTCTCTCTCTCTCAATATCCCATACCTAGAAGGATATCCAGCAGCACTGATATGTATGGTCTCTCTCCCTCTCTCTCTCTCTGTCTCTCTCTCTCTCCCTCTCTCTCAGATATCCCATTACCTAGAAGGATATCCAGCAGCACTGATACGTATGGTCTCCCTCTCTCTCTGTCTCTCTGTCTCTCTCTCTCTTTCTCTCAAATATCCCATTACCTAGAAGGATAGCCAGCAGCAATGATATGTATGGTCTCCCTCCCTCTCTCTCTCTCCCTCTCTCTCTCTCTCTCTCTCTCCCTCCCCCTCTCTCTCTCCCCCTCTCTCTCTCAGATACCCCATTACCTAGAAGGATATCCAGCAGCACTGATACGTATGGTCTCCAGTACACCACAAGCTCTCAGCTGTTCCACTGCTCTCTTGGGCTCAAACCTAGCAAAATATAATCAAAACCACAGTGAGCCTGAATTGTACAAATAAAATGTTATCAACCAATTCACTTAGTTGATTGGGTGGTTGGTTTTGGGGTTGATTGGGTGGTTGGTTGGGTGGTTGGATGGGTGGTTGGTTGGGTGGTTGATTGTTTGAGTGGTTGGTTGACTGGGTGGTTCATTGGATGAATGGGTGGTTGGTTGGGTGGTTTACTGGGTGGTTGGTTGGGTGGTTGGTTGTTTATTTGGTTGTGAATCCTCTAGATAGATCACTGTGAGTTTTAACTCTTCAGCCTGATGCATTAGCAATCAGGTCACCTAAATGCAGAAAAAGACTTGTATCTATCGGGGTAATGTTGTATCTCCTGACCATGCTACGGAGCTCTCCTTCCCCTCTCCAAGCCCTGACACCAGCAGGGGTGAGCAAGGAATGCTACTAGATATTCAAATCTGTAGACAGGCGTAGTAGTATGTAATCAGGTCATGGTACAGCACAGCACTGACGGAATGGGATCAGGACTAGGTTGGTCAGGTTTCCTCAATGGGTTTAGGTATGAGGGGCTTCAAATTAAAACCTTAATTATTTGTTTGGGGGTGAATATCTTCTGAAAATGTAAAGAACAGTATCTCATTTCTCGATGTAGTCACCACTGTGCTCAATGCAAGTCCTCCAGCGCCGATCAAGTGTTTGGATTCCTGTAGAAAAATAGAATCTGGGGTCACTACTCGGTGTGTCTGACCCAGTCGTGAACTGTCTGTATCAGAAGTCACGCCGTTTTGAAACTTCCTACTCCACTCATATACTTGTTGGACTGACAAGCATGCATCACCATAATGGACCTTATTTTGCCGATGAATTTCTATAGTTTTCATCAATTCAATGATTTTAAAAAATGGATAACAGAACAATGCTCCTCTTTGGTGCATGTCAAAAGTGGGACAGTCATCTTTAAACTGTCCTTATGATGTCACCGTATTCATCTGCCCAGTGATGTCACTGTTTAAAACTCTTGACATCCTTAATAACAATATTAACAGGTTACAAGACATAGGACAGCTTGGTGTGTGAGAGATAGGACCGCTTGGTGAGTGACAGATAGGACAGCTTGGTGTGTGAGAGACAGGACAGCTTGGTGTGTGAGAGAGAGGACAGCTTGGTGTGTGAGAGAGAGGACAGCTTGGTGTGTGAGAGAGAGGACAGCTTGGTGTGTGAGAAAGAGGACAGCTTGGTGTGTGAGAGAGAGGACAGCTTGATGTGTGAGAGAGAGGACAGCTTGGTGTGTGAGAGAGAGGACAGCTTGGTGTGTGAGAGAGAGGACAGCTTGGTGTGTGAGAGAGAGGACAGCTTGGTGTGTGAGAGAGAGGACAGCTTGGTGTGTGTGAGAGAGGAAAGCTTGGTATATGTGAGAGATAGGACAGCTTGGTGTGTGTGAGAGAGAGGTCAGCTTGGTGTGTGAGACAGAGGACAGCTTGGTGTGCGAGAGAGAAGACAGCTTTGTGTGTGAGAGAGAGGACAGCTTGGTGTGTGTGAGAGATAGGAAAATAAGAACAACATGGTGTGTGTGAGAGAGAGGACAACTTGGTGTGTGTGTGTGTGAGATAGGAAAAGATAGGGCACTCAAACAGGGAATAAAGATCACCCTCTTCTTTGTTTGAGATTCATTACAAGCCGACCTAATATTCACTTAATGATCAAAACAGAACATTGATTAACAGTTTCGAATGTGATCTAGATTATCCTCCATTCCAATCAATAAAACTGTTATAAATGAAGACTGGATCAAATGTGACTACTTACAGGAAAGCCTCTTTCAGATCATTTGGCTTGATGCACCTAATGTAATGTGGAGTTGTAGCATTCAGTGTTTCCATCAAGGCACCCAAAGAGTCTCGAAACTGAAACAAACATAGTACATACAATTAAAGTCAGTTGCATATCCTTTACTGGACATCGCAGTCAACCCCAGCATCTTTTGGCTGTTTGTGATTTCTTGGCCAAGTTTAGGTTCAGTAGTTTGCCGTTACTTTCTGAACGACCAGCACTCATACCTTTGTATGGAAACTAGCGCAAAACGGTCTGCCTCCAAATCGCCTGCAGCTTATTTCGAACAAGGTATGAGGGGTTACAAATTGCATTCGTAACCCAATTGCCATAGAGCAGCTTAGATAGTACATAATATAACATACAATGTTATTAAGATCCTATGGCACAACACAGTCAACAAATTAAAGTACAATGTTTGAGAATATACATCTTTCATGTGACAACTTAGGGACACAAGTCAGGGATCATTTTACAATCACTTAAGAAGAACAGTCAGGGCTGCTTTTTAACTTAAACGTTAGAGTACAGTTCTCAGAATATCATGGAACAAGAAGATGAAAAATACTGACATTCTAAAAGATCTGAACATGGAAGAAACCTGGCCCATTAACAGCATTATGTCTCGTGAACTAATATTTTCAGCTGTCTAAATGTCAGTGTCTGTGTCAGTGATTCAATAAGACGGGTCTGCGTGCCCAATTTGTGACCCTTTGAAAATAAAGTTTGTTTGTCTTAGAAAGAACAGTGATAGAAGGCCAGGTTCCCAGAAGAAGAGGCAAGAGTTTGCCTGATTGGCTTCTATAATGTGAACATGATGAAATACAGCAAAATATACCAAGCAATAAATTATGCAATCTATTCTTAATTTCTTCTTGATTCAAATTTAGCACAGGAAAATATTCTTTTGCATATCCAGGTTTGTTCATTTATAATAAAGGAAAGAAATAAAAAAGAGGCAAATGAAATATTTCGGCCACGTTGAAAGACTCAACAATCTTATAAAAACCATACTGGAAGGTAAGGTTGAAGGCAAGTGAGCAAGAGGTAGACAACGATACAAGTGGAAAGATAACATCAAGAGAAGGACAACTACAATCTGACAGAATGTACAGTCAGGGTGAGAGATAGACAGCATTGAAGATCCATTGCAACAAACCTTCATTGTGGAGATGGCACCTAATTAATTGATTGAATAAAATGACCCCTGACTGAATGAAAACCTGTTCTGTTCAAGGTAGAACACCTTTACACCATTGCGTCCCCAAAGAGAAAGTAAGAACACTTGAAAACCTGTACTATTCATGTTAGAACACCTTTACACCATTGCGTCCCCAAAGAGAAAGTAAGAACACTAGAAAACCTGTACTATTCAGGTTAGAACACCTTTACACCATTGCGTCCCCAAAGAGAAAGTAAGAACACTTGAAAACCTGTACTATTCATGTTAGAACACCTTTACACCATTGCGTCCCCAAAGAGAAAGTAAGAACACTTGAAAACCTGTACTGTTCAAGTTAGAACACCTTTACACCATTGCGTCCCCAAAGAGACAGTAAGAACACTTCACAAACAGACAACTTACTTGTGAGCCGACTGTTTTCTTGTGCTGTTTGTTTCCAGCTTTTGGTTGAGCTTTCATTGGTTGGGTGGTCGATGAAGACCTGCCTCTTTTAGCTGGGGGCGCTGCTGCACCTCCTCCTGCACTATCTTCCACGAACAGCTCCGCTACCAGTTCATACTGTAGTGTAGGGAGGACAAGAACAGAAATAGAAAATATGTGCAATAATGTTTATAAAATAATATAGATTTGCATGTAGAGTTTTGATTGGCATCAGTGATAACATCCCTTTTCAATTATCTGCCTTACATGTTCTTTCACCCATGTTATGGGTGGGCTTCAAATGAAACCCCTAAAAGTGTGATAGAAAGATACTCTTAGAGCCCATTGATAACATTTATATTCAAAGGCACGCACTTACGTGCTTTTCAGCTTTATTAGTAAGTGTCCAGGTCTCACAGGCGTATGTTGCAATGGGAAAGATGCATGCTCTTAAAAATCTAATTTGTATAGCTCTAAATGTTCCCGTCCAAAATTTATTCAGTTTTTTTAGTTTCTGAAGAGCAATAGATATTCATCTTTTAATTTCCTTCATTGTGTCACCATTGTTGGTAATTAATGACCCAATATATTTGAAATAATTACAAACTAGCCAATCCATTTCCACTCACTTACATATTTTACTTATTTAATATAATCTAGCCAATGTACTCTCAAATTCACACATCCTTTTCTCCCACTCACTCACATATTTTACATCTCCATTTTTTTTTTTTGCACTCGCTTGCTTTGAGCTTAAGCATAGTCCATAACACTATTTATAGTAGTGATGGACTGAATTTTGCGTGTGGGTTAGCTTTCCCTATTAACAGTGTCCTTCGCCAAACCCACTCCGACTTCAGAAGTACTTGTAATTAATATTCTCAAGTCAAGAGCAACAGGTCAACATTTTAGTCCAGCTGTCCGATGTAGGGGTTGAACCGCTTACTTTGGATCAGCACACCAGATGTTTAAGAACACACGTTCTTATCCATTCTGCCACACGGACCTGCACATCTCCATTATGAACTAGCCAATCTACTCCCAAATCAACGCATCCATTTCTCCCACTCACTTACATATTTTACTTTTCCATTATAAACTAGCCAGTCTATTCCCAAATTCACACATCCATTTCTCCAACATACTAATACTTCTATTGTTAAACTAGTCAATCCATTCCCACACCCAGACATCACTGTTCAATGTTCACACCCACTCATCCATTACTGTTCAATGTTGACACCCACTCATCCATCACTCACCTCACTGGCTTTGAGTGTGTTAATCTGCTCCTCCAGAACTGTATCCCTGTTCTTCTCAAGAAATCCATCGACCTGGTACTCCACCTAAAAACAAAAAAATTTTTCCATTAAGTGTCTCACCTAGAAACACAACAATTGTTCCACTAAATGTCTCACCTAGAAACACAACAATTATTCCACCAAGTATCAACTCTAATAAACATAAAATCCATGTGCAGATGCCATCTCTATTACTGTACATGTATAACAGTAACATATTCAATAAATTGGAGAACTTAGTGACAACTGGCAAGATCGAGGGGAAGGAAACAAGGGGAAGGCAGAGAAGTAAATACCTGGATGGCTTGGCCATGTCGTATGGTATATACACGAATACTGAGCTGATCCACAACTCTGGCGATTGCACGAGGTGGCAAAACATGATTGTCTACGTTTATCGGCATGGCACATGATGATGAGTAAATAAATCCACGGGTATTGATCAGCAATAGTCAGGAAAGATGTACAGATGAAAGGACACACTCATCATGTAGCAAGTCCTACTCAGAACACTGCTCTCTTCACAACCCACTGGAAAGATGCTCAGTTCTTTGCCAGCCCCCGCCCCATATATTTTCATACCCTGAGTATCTTTAATCCTGAGAGGGTTAACCCGGTCAATAAACACCCGAAGAAGTCAGATGAGTCCGCCGAAAGGTGCAAATATTGCAACTCAGCTGTAAATAGGCACAATACATTTACGTCCAAAACAAACATTTCGAATGAACAAAGAAGATGATGCATCTTTAATGTCCAGTTTCAACCACCGTATTGGTCAGCCCCCTGCTGCTTCTTCTTCCAAGAACCATGCCTTTTGTTACTATGAGTACATGCTAAACAATATAAGAATTAAAAGCTACAGACACTAGGATGACAGAACCCTTGTGAAGTACCTGTGTACTTCAACTTATGACCATACTGACTGGATTACTGGCATCTTGCCGTCTTGACAGACGATAGTTTGTAAAATGGAGTTATACCTCGCCATAGCACAAAGCCTGGGCTGAGTTTAGAGACCATGTGTTGCCCATGCAGCATGATCGATCTCTCGGCTTGCCTAGTTTACTCCAGATTAAAGGCAACACCAATACGTCTGGAACAATACAAACTGCAGAAGCTGCTGGATCAGCAAAGCAATGCTCAAACTGACCGCCTATCGGAGCTTCTATCCTAGACCAGTTAACGACAAAGGCTTAGGGCCTGGTCTGCCCTGCCATAACATTTAGTCTTTAAGTTGCATTTCCTCACACTAGGGTAAGGCTTGTACCCTCCCAATTGCACTCCTCTGCCCGAAGCCGTTGGCACAATGTGGGGTGTTGGGTTTGGTCAGCAGCATCCAACATTCAGCGCTAACAGAAAGTAGGTAGTACCGTCTACTGTCATAAGATAGCTTGGTCATATCTGACTAAGACCTGACACCCTATGACCATACTATTGGCACCTTTCCGTCTTGACAGACGATAGTTTGGTACATTGTGCTTCAAAGACATAATAACTAAAACCCATGGCGGTGGCGAATGTGGCTGATAAGGCCAATTCGTGCTGTAAATGTTCGTCCACAGTGGATGCATGTGAACACATGGTCATTTCCACCATGATGCACCATCTTACGTCTCTCACACTATGTGTGTGCTTGTAGCGAAACGCCAGTGGCCCATGTCCTTATGCATTCTTTTATTTTGGGTAAACAGGGGGAAACGGCTTTCGGAAGCTCTCAGTTCTCTTGTTCGCTCAAATCTCCATGAAAGATGGTTCTTTGGGTTATCTTCATACCACAATCTTTACATGGAGCGAGTATATATTTGTCTTTCCTTTCGGGTAGACCCGATGGAACGCCTTGCGTCAAATGTGCACTGGTGCGGCTGCTGGTCAATTGATGGCCATGCCAACACCTACCGTTTGATAGTTGCAGCATGTCAAGTGATTTAAAGATTACGACAGAGGTGCAACATACTACTGAGGTAGTAGAAAGGTAATACTTGAGTTGTGGGTGGTCCAGCCAGACCTGGACTTATAAATGTATTTTGTCTCGAGGGGAAGATGAATTGGCGAAAAGCCAATCATAACAAATGAAGAGTTGGTTGACCGTTGGCAATCTAACTAGGTGTTTTGTTCTGGGAATAGCCGGGGAAGTGAATCTGAACAATATATCTCCACAGAGGATTTCATTTGTTCTTGGCGTCAGATGAGCTGTTGCTATCTTTCTTTCTACGGCTTGAATTGGGCATATTGTCATCTTTCTGTGAAATATCATCATTGGATAGCTATGGTAATCTATGATCTATCTTCTTGAGCCAGAAGAGGCTAGCCACAGGACTATCTCTTTCGTCTGTCACTCGATAGGATGATGTCGGGAGGATAATGGACTCCTCTATCTCACTGAGAGAACCTGAACTCATCTACACTATGGCTTGTGCAGGGCAATGCCGGTACATTGGGGCGACAGCTCAGTCGAGAGCGGCGGCCGGGAGGGGTAGTATCTTCTTTCATATTCTTGCTGGGAATGGGGAACTACACGGTGTGCCATATAACCCCACTACTATACTATATTTAGTTAACGGGGAGAAACACCCAGATTACTAGGCGCACCACACCACAAGATCTTGGTTGCGAGAAAGGCATGGTTTGCAAGTGAGAGGAAAGCATGGAAATGAATGTGCCCAATAATAATAAAGGCTTGGTATGAGTGTGGAAAGTGTGTCTTGTAGACAAAACGTTCCTAGGGTGGACAACCTGACATCTACAAGCTGGAGGTCTACTCAAGCCCGGATGTAGCCAATCCAGGGGCTACCTGACAGGTCAGGCCCATTCATTCGGGTATTGTATATAATACATTGGGTAGAGATCCTATATGTCAAATGTAGTAACTGAGACCCTATTGGTCCTCAGGATTGTGTGATGCATGAGTCAACCCAGTCGCTCGATATTGTTTGTCATCTCCAGGGTCCTTTTCTGTTGGACGTGACTAAATCGGACAGTATCCACACAGCTTCTGTGCTAGAGCCAAATACGTCTGATGAAGCCAGGTCAATGTATTAGCCATATCACACATGGTGTGCCTAACTCTGAGAGAGAGGCAAGGGCATATCTTGAGGAAATGACATAGGCCCGAGAGCAGTTGAATTCTGGGCTGAGTCTACGCATGATTATCCTGCATACCATGAGAAAATGACAATTTGCAGTAATGGTGCATCTCGGGTCCTTTCAGTGACATAGGCCCGAGAGCAGTTGATTTCTAGGCTGAGTCTACGCATGATTATCCGGCATACCCATTTTGTACCGGACATTGAAAGACACCTATCTATGTTAATTCCATGAACAATTCCCATTATGGGAAACCATAATTCAATGGAAGTCCTCAAAAACCAGTGGATTTGATTCTACAGAAGCCTGTTGAACTTACACCCAAGTACCGGGAAGGAAGGAGATTCTGGCACACGTGGTGAGATGTATGTGGACAGATCGGACAGTATATGAAGCTGGGTCTGTGACTATGGCAACCTGAGGCTCTGTGCCTGAACTTTATCTGTGTTGTGTCTGTTTAGAACTTTCTGTGTTAACTGCCTTGATGTTTTTCTGTGCTGTCCTGTATTGATTTAATAAATCAAGTTTTAGTTTATTCCAACGAGCACTGTGTTATATATATGGATCAGCCAGAAGAACACGGCAGGAAATAGGTCCTTAGGTCGAAAGAAAGAGTGACAGTGAGTCCGGGGAAAACGGAGGAGGGTTGGCAGGTAAAGACCTATCCCAGCCAGGACTATAAAGAGAATAATTTTGAAATATTGTGATAGGGCTATTTGGGACCCTCCACGTAGCTTGTTACAATTTCTGGGGGCACGTCGCGGGATATTTGAAATCCTGGTGGAGTTCTGGCTGATTTAGTGATAGGGGACAGATATCCTTGTCTACTATTAATAGGTTCTGCCTACCGTGCCTGGCTATTGTCTATACTCTTCCTGACACAGACTGACCGACATACGACGTGTTGTGGTCGTGTAATGTAACTTGTTGTGTACTTGTGAGTGCAATTTAATAGACAATTACCTCTTCCCTTACCCTCTGAGTTTAGGATGGCATCAGCTGGGTTTAATGTCGCTGACGTACAGGCTACAGGGCGTGAGATGGGCTATGATGGAGCGGAGTTACAGAAATATGTGCAGGAAGTGGAAAGAGACTTCAGACAGGCTGTGCGCGAAGCCAAGAAAAGGGAGGCCGAGCAGGCCGTCAGAGACCATGAGTTCCGCATGAGGGAGTTGGAGCTTAGAGCTCAAACTGCCAAGGAAAGCGAGGGTGCAGTGGGAGGCACAGTTCTACCGGACTCAACAACTTCTGGTGGCGGTCCATATCAGGCAATGAAGTTCCCATTACTCCCGTTCGATGAACACAAAGATAAGATCGACCAGTATCTTCACAGATTTCAGTCGATGGCTTTGGCTATGGGATTGGAACGTGGGAAATGGAACTTGAAACTCTCACAGGGCCTGAGGGGGACCGCGTACGAAGTCTACTCAAGGTTGCCACCTGGTATGGAGAATAACTATGAGGCTCTGGAAAAAGCATTATTGAAAAGGTTCCAGATGACAGCCCATACATACCGACAGCAGTTCAGAAAGTCGAAGAGAGAGCCAGGAGAGATGTTCGCAGCCTACAGTGTCAGACTGAAGTCTTACCTTTTGAAGTGGATGTCATTAGCTGGTTTTCTAACGACTATGAAAGTTTGGAAGAATTAGTGGTCGTGGACCAAATGAAGAGGATGATGCCTAAGCCATTGCAAACCTTCTTGCTTGAAAATGGGGCAGAAAGGTTAGACATAGTCAACACATTGGCGGAAAGGTATGTGCTGGCTCATGGGGATAATGGGGAATTGTCACAACCCAATCCCCGACCACCAGACACCTGGTCTGGAAAGAAGAAGAACCCTAAAACAGCTCACACCAAGAAGGAGGATCCTTTCGAGAAAGTTCCTATTAAGAAACCCTCTGGTAAGAGTCCACCTGGATCTCCTAAAAGAAAGTGGAGTGAAAAGTGGTGCGCCTATTGCAAATCTCCCACACACAATACGGTTGATTGCCGGCGTAAACAGAAAGACTCTCACTATGCTGCTTGTCTTGTAGAAACCGGGGAAGGGTCTCACAAGGAAGTAGAAGGGAGGGATCTTGGGAACAATGATTCAGAAAAACCACCAGTAGTAGAAACGGTACTTGTGAACGGACAACCAGTTGAGTGTCTCTATGACACCGGTCTGCAGTTTGAGGCTGTAATTTCATCACACTTAGTGAGCCCGGAGCAGCTAACCGGGGAATCTATTGAGATTCAAACGGCGACAAAGAGTGCGGTAGCGATGTCTCTTCCAATTGCGAAGGTAGACATCAAATCAAAATATGTTACCGGCACTATACAGGCAGCCGTTCTGCTAGATCCTATCTTCCCAATGATCTTGGGTTGTCGCTACGTCTTTCTAGGGATTCCAACCGAACCCATGTACGTAGGGGCGATGCAAACCAGATCTCAATCGGAGGATGAGCAGACGCCGGCCTTGATCGTGAATCCCTTGCCTGGGGAGTTACGAGCTGCTCAAAGCCAGGATGCTACGTTGCAACCTTGCTTCAACCAGTTGCCAAAAAAGTCTGACCCACCAAGACGGGGTCAGTATTATATGAAGAATCGGTTACTGTACCGGAGAGCCGGAGTGGAGGAACGCCAGCATGGACAGCTGGTAGTTCCTAAGGCCTATCGGGAACAGCTTCTTCATATGGGACACACCATTTCATTCAGTGGACATATGGGTGTCGGGGCAACACTCCAGCGCATTTCCTGCCATTACTACTGGCCAGGGATGACTGGAGACGTGCGTCGGTATGTCAAGTCGTGCCCAGAGTGCCAGCGTGTGGCACCAAAACACTGGACGGCTCCAGTAATCCTGGGCGACATGCCCATTATGAACTCTCCTTTCGAGAGAGTTGCCATCGATCTTGTTGGTCCTCTTCCTCGGACTAGGAAGAGGAATATGTATATTCTTACGATGGTGGATTGCTGTTCCATGTGGGGTGAGGCGATACCTTTAGCCACAATCGACTCTAAGCGAGTGGCTGATGCACTGATGGAGACCTTTACTCGGTTGGGATTTCCAAACCAGATCCTAACGGACAATGGGTCTCAGTTCTGTGGTAAGCTGATGGAAGAAGTCTTTCGTATCTTCCAGACTAACCACATTCACACAAGCCCGTACCACCCTCAGTCTAATGGGCAAGTAGAGAGGTTTAATGGTACCTTGATGACCATGCTTCGGAAGCTGGCTCAAGAGAAACCAGACAGATGGGATGAGTATATCTCAGCCGCCTTGTTCGCCTATCGGGAGGTTCCCCATGGGTCGACCGGGTTGCCACCAGCCACTCTACTATTCGGGAGACCTATTAAGGGTCCCTTAGAAGCCCTATTGAGATGTTGGACAGAGGAAGAAACTTCCGAAGAAGTTGTATCCTCATATAAATACGTCGAAGAGTTAAAGAAGAAACTCCAGACGGGTTGGGCTTTGGCAGCTCAGAATCTGAGAGCGGCCAGAAAGAGACACGCGGCCTACTACAATAGAAGGACGAAAGATAGGTCTCTTAAGGTGGGGGATCGGGTTCTGTTGTTACTTCCAGTAGGTTCCAATAAACTCGAGATTGGGTGGCAGGGGCCTTTCCCGGTGGAAAGGGTTGTTTCCCGCACCAACTATGCCATCCGAATCAGGGGGAAGTCCAAAATCTTCCACATTAACCTCCTCAAGAAGTATGAAGAACGATCGGACAGTACTTCTCTCCCACTCATGACTATGGCGGTCGCGATGGAAACTGAATCGGGCGAAGACCGCGGAATAGGGTGATCCATTTACACCCCTGAGGGACACCTATAGGTATGTACATATAAACTCCTGATCTCCGTCGCTGAAGAAACAGACCTGGTCATCCGTTTGTCGGGATGTACTCCTATCTAGCAGATTCTTACCGAT
Source organism: Cepaea nemoralis (assembly GCA_014155875.1). NCBI lineage: Eukaryota > Metazoa > Mollusca > Gastropoda > Stylommatophora > Helicidae > Cepaea > Cepaea nemoralis. The sequence continues at coordinate 73,113 of JACEFZ010023987.1, forward strand.
CGGCCAGGGCGGACAAGGGTTAGTCGAGTTTGATATGACTCTGAATACCCAAGACCCCGTTCGCCAAAAAATATATCCAGTGCCCTTTTCGAAAGAGAAGGCCCTGGAAGCTGAAATCCAGAAGCTTCTGGACGATGACATCATCACTCCTTCGACTTCTCCGTATAATGCCGGGGTTTGTCTTGTTGAGGAAGCCAAGCGGGGAGCCCGCTTTATGTATTGATTACAGGCATTTAAACAGTTGTACAACCATTCCAAGTTGAGCGTTACCAAACACCAATCAACTGTTTGCCAGATTAAATAGGGCAAAGTACTCTCAAAAATCGATTTAAGTCGGGGATATTATCAGATCCCTGTGAAGCCTGAGGTTCGGCCCATGCTCGCTTTCAGTACTCCGAGCGGCCATTACGAATTTAAGGTGATGCCTTTTGGGCTGAGCAATGCGCCCAGTGTGTTCACCGCATGATGAGAAAGTTATTAGACCCTTTAAGGATCCCTCTGTCGTCTCGTTTATGGATGATATTCTCATCGCGTCTGACAATCTGAATGATCACCTGAAATCCTTGGAACAGATCTTCATAAGATTGAAAGAGGAGGGGTTTAACCGCCCGTCCAGCCAATGCATGATTGGATATCAATCCTTGGAATTTCTGGGACATACTATTACCCCAGGGGGACTGGTACCGGAAGAAAAGAATATTGAGAAGGTCCGTCTCGCACCCCGTCCTAAATCCAAAAAAGATGTTAGGGTCTTTCTTGTCTCTGTGTGGGTTTTACCAGAAATTCATTCCGAAGTTCAACGAAATAGGGGCGCCGTTAACCGAAACCCTGAAGAAAGGATCGCCAGATCCTATAGTCTGGACCCCGAGCTGTGAAGAGGCTTATGGGAAGCTGAAAACAGGCGTTGGTGGATAGGCCAGTCCTGCAACTCCCAGATTTGGAGAAAACGTTTGTTCTGAGAACCGACGCGAGTAACATAGGGATTGGGGCAACTCTGTTGCAGGAAGGGCGAGATAATCCTTCGGTGCTGTGTCCGGTGGCAGTATGCCAGTCGAAAACTGTTACCCGCCGAACGGAATTACTCCACCGTCGAACGGGAATGTCTAGCTCTAGTGTGGCGGTACAGAATTTCAACCTTATCTGTATGGAGTCCAGTTCAAAGTGCAATCCGGACCATCAACCTCTGACGTTCTTGGCAACTTCTAAGAAACTGAACGCGAGGTTAATGAGATGGTCATTGCTCCTACAACCGTATCAGTTTCACTGTCGAATACATCCCCGGAAGGGAGAATGTGGGAGCAGATTTCCTATCACGGCATCCTATGGTTGAATGTGAGGGTGGGGTCGGATTCGAACAGAACCACTGACAGTAGAAAGTTCGTAGGGTTCGCTTCTTAAGAGGGGGCCTATTTAGCGAAACGCCAGTGGCCCATGTCCTTATGCATTCTTTTATTTTGGGTAAACAGGGGGAAACGCTTTCGGAAGCTCTCAGTTCTCTTGTTCGCTCAAATCTCCATGAAAGATGGTTCTTTGGGTTATCTTCATACCACAATCTTTACATGGAGCGAGTATATATTTGTCTTCCTTTCGGGTAGACCCGATGGAAGCGCCTTGCGTCAATGTGCACTGGTGCAGGCTGCTGGTCAATTGATGGCCGTGCCAACACCTACCGTTTGATAGTTGCAGCATGTCAAGTGATTTAAAGATTACGACAGAGGTGCAACATACTACTGAGGTAGTGAAAGGTAATACTTGAGTTGTGGGTGGTCCAGCAGACTGGACTTATAAATGTATTTTGTCTCAGAGGGGGGAATGATTGGCGAAAAGCCAATCATAACAAATGAAGAGTTGGTTGACCGTTGGCAATCTAACTAGGTGTTTTGTTCTTGAATAGCCGGGGAAGTGAATCTGAACAATATATCTCCACTGAGGATTTCATTTGTTCTTGGCGTCAGATGAGCTGTTGCTATCTTTCTTTCTACGGCTTGAATTGGGCATATTGTCATCTTTCTGTGAAATATCATCATTGGATAGCTATGGTAATCTATGATCTATCTTCTTGAGCCAGGAAGAGGCTAGCCACAGGACTATCTCTTTCGTCTGTCACTCGATAGGATGATGTCGGGAGGATAATGGACTCCTCTATCTCCTGAGAGAACCTGAACTCATCTACACTATGGCTTGTGCAGGGCAATGCCGGTACATTGGGGCGACAGCTCAGTCGAGAGCGGCGGCCGGGAGGGTAGTATCTTCTTCATATTCTGCTGGGAATGGGGAACTACACGGTGTGCCATATAAACCCCCTACTATACTATAGTTAGTGAACGGGGAGAAAACACAGATTACTAGGCGCACCACAACCACAAGATCTTGGTTGCGAGAAAGGCATGGTTTGCAAGTGAGAGGAAAGCATGGAAATGAATGTGCCCAATAATAATAAAGGCTTGGTATGAGTGTGGAAAGTGTGTCTTGTAGACAAAACGTTCTAGGGTGGACAACCTGACATCTACAAGCTGGAGGGTTACTCAAAGCCCGGACGTAGCCAATCCAGGGCTACCTGACAGGTCAGGCCCATTCATTCGGGTATGTATATAATACATTGGGTAGAAGATCCTATATGTCAAATGTAGGTAACTGAGACCCTATTGGTCCTCAGGATTGTGGTGATGCATGAGTCACCCAGTCCGCTCAATATTGTTTGTCAATCTCCAGGGGTCCTCTTTGTTGGACCGTGACTAAATCGGACAGTATCCACACAGCTTCTGTGCTAGAGCCAAATACGTCCTGATGAAGCCAGGTCAATGTATTAGCCATATCACACATGGTGTGCCTAACTCTGAGAGAGAGGCAAGGGCATATCTTGAGGATAATGACATAGGCCCGAGAACAGTTGAATTCTGGGCTGAGTCTACGGCATGATTATCCTGCATACCATGAGAAAATGACAATTTGCAGTAATGGTGCATCTCGGGTCCTTTCAGTGACATAGGCCCGAGAAGCAGTTGATTTCTAGGCTGAGTCTACGCATGATTATCCGGCATACCCATTTTGTACCGGACATTGAAAGACACCTATCTATGTTAATTCCATGAACAATTCCCATTATGGGAAACCATAATTCAATGGAAGTCCTCAAAAACCAGTGGATTTGATTCTACAGAAGCCTGTTGAACTTACACCCAGTACCGGGAAGGAAGGAGATTCTGGCCACACGTGGTGAGATGTATGTGGACAGATCGGACAGTATATGAAGCTGGGTCTGTGACTATGGCAACCTGAGGCTCTGTGCCTGAACTTTATCTGTGTTGTGTCCTGTTAGAACTTTCTGTGTTAACTGCCTTGATGTTTTCTGTGCTGTCCTGTATTGATTTAATAAATCAAGTTTTAGTTTATTCCAACGATCACTGTGTTATATATATGGATCAGCCAGAAGAACACGGCAGGAAATAGGTCCTTAGGTCGAAAGAAAGAGTGACAGTGAGTCCGGGGAAAACGGAGGAGGGTTGGCAGGTAAAGACCTATCCCAGCCAGGGCTATAAAGAGAATAATTTTGAAATATTGTGATAGGGCTATTTGGGACCCTCCACGTAGCTTGTTACAGTGCTCTATCTTCAATCATTTTCTCCTTTGTCTTTATTCCATTTCTGATATTTGCCCTCCATGCAACACGATCAGCGGCGACTTACTCCCAATGTGCTTTATCAATGCCTGTATCAATCATGTCCCGCTTACACAAATCTTTGTATCGTAGTAGAGGCCGACCCTGAGATCGCCTACCCACCTGTAATTCACCAAAAAAGATGCCCTTTGGTATTCTACCGTCATCCATCCTCCTAACGTGTCCTATCCATCTAAGTCTACGAAGACTGAGCATGGAACACACCATCATACAACCTGATCTTTCCAATACTTCAGTATTTGTGATTTTGTCTTGCCACTAAAATACCAAGTATTCTTCTCAGATACCGCATATGAAAACTGTTTAAACGTTTCTCTTGGTGTAAGTTGACCAGGTTTCACTGCCATAAAGAAGAGTACAAAGGACACAGGCTTGGTAGACAAGGACTTTTGTTTTGGCAGTAAGCTTCCTGTTCTCCCACACTCTTTTTGCTAACATTTTCATTGCTGTTGCTGCCTTATAAATCCTGATGTTGATTTCCTGGTCCAGGGATAATATGCTATTTACCTCTGATCCTTGATATATAAAATGGTCTACTATCTCCAATTCGGCATCGTCAATAAAAATTGATGGTACCCCATGTGCACCTTGTGACTTCTTTTTGTTAATTGTTAAACCAAATTCAGAACAGGCATTGGAGAATGCAGATAGTAGATGTTATTCTTCTACAGAGTGGGTCGTAATTGCAGCATCATCTGCAAAAAGCAACTCTCTGATTAGTACCCTCCTAATTTTGGTCTTGGCCTTCAATCTCTGAGCATTACAGAGGCCGCCATCTGAGCATGAGTGAATCTATATACCGGCATCCTGATCACGAAAGGCATGTTTCAGTAGAAGTGAAAAGTATATCCCAAAGAGGGTGGGGTGGGGCTAGTACACAACCTTGCTTAACTCCACTCTTGATTTCAAACTCTTCTGAAGTTGCACCATCAAACTTGATTATATCCTTCATGCCTGTGTGGAATGATTGCACAGTGGAAAGAAGAGTTGGTAGGCAGTCAATCTTCTTTAGTGCCATCAATAGACCCTCACGACTGACCAGATCAAATGACCAAATGACCATACTAGACTATGATATACTAGACACCCAGTATGCAAAAAGCTTTCAATTGTTATGTTTCTAATCTCTAATTCAGTTACAGAAAACTTTGATACTGATAACACATCAGTTGCGAGTTACCTTACCTTGTCTGCAAAATGATTGATAATGAATGCTGATCGAGACATGCGTGGTTTGTCAAAGTGCTCTGATTTATTCAGATGTTTATCGTACAACTTTTGGCACCAGTTGGCATCTGAGCCTTTAGGCATCTGAAAGTGAAATACTAAATTGTGTCACTGTGAGATCTGGCAGATGATTGAAATAATAAAATGTGTCACTGTGAGATCTAGCAAATGATTTAAATAATAACATATGAGATCTAGCAGATCACATCATAATACTAAAGTATGTCGCTCACTATGAGATCTAACAGACAAATGAAATAACAAAATATGTTTCTATGAGATCTACAAATGAAATAATAAAATATTTCACTATGAGATCTAGCAGATGACACTGAAATACTAATGTATGTCACTATGAGATCTAGCAGACAAATTAAATAATAAAATATGTCCCCATGAGATCTAGCAGACAAATTAAATACTAAAATATGTCACTATGAGATCTAGCAGACAAATTAAATAATAAAATATGTCACTATGAGATCTAGCAGACAAATTAAATAATAAAATATGTCACCATGAGATCTAGCAGACAAATTAAATACTAAAATATGTCACTATGAGATCTAGCAGACAAATTAAATACTAAAATATGTCACTATGAGATCTAGCAGACAAATTAAATAATAAAATATGTCACCATGAGATCTAGCAGACAAATTAAATACTAAAATATGTCACTATGAGATCTAGCAGACAAATTAAATAATAAAATATGTATTTATGAGATCTAGCAGACAAATTAAATAATAAAATATGTCACAATGAGATCTAGCAGACAAATTAAATAATAAAATATGTATTTATGAGATCTAGCAGACAAATTAAATAATAAAATATGTCACTATGAGATCTAGCAGACAAATTAATTACCAACATATGTCACTATGAGATCTAGCAGACAAATTAAATAATAAAATATGTCACTATGAGATCTAGCAGAGAAATTAAATAATAAAATATGTCACTATGAGATCTAGCAGACAAATTAAATAATAAAATATGTCACTATGAGATCTAGCAGACAAATTAAATAATAAAATATGTCACTATGAGATCTAGCAGACAAATTAAATAATAAAATATGTCACTAGGAGATCTAGCAGACAAATTAATTACCAACATATGTCACTATGAGATCTAGCAAATGACACTGAAATACTAAAGTATGTCACTATGAGATCGAGCAGACAAACGAAATAATAACATATGTCACAGTGAGATATAGCAGATGAATTAAATGGGGAAAAAAATTATGAAATAATCAACATTCTTCTATGTCTATTACATCATCAACATTATTCTCTGTCCATGACATCCTCAACATTCTTCTCTGTCTATGAGATCCTCAACATTCTTCTCTGTCCATATCCTCAACATTCTTCTCTGTCAAAGATATCCTCAACATTCTTCTCTGTCCTCGATATCCCCAACATTCTTCTCTAAAACCACATCTCCGCTATCTACCTCCTTATGCCCAACAAGCCTCAGGGTGTAAAAGAATCCTTTACTATGCTTACTATATATAAAGGCAATGAATGAATCACTAAAAATCGAGAAGTAGATTGTGAGCTTTACTAGAACAAGATTACAAGAAACAAAATGGACGTTGCGGCTAAAGTCTTCATCAGCACAGAACACACAAACACAGACAGACACACAACTACAAGCAAAACACTACATGAAAACACAAAGGTTACTTATCTGAATCCTTGTTTGGTTGAATAAGTCTTCCTATTCCTTCCTTCTTACTATATCTAAATGAGTTGTGCTGTCTTTGAGACCACTAAGCATTCAATTTTGCTAACTGAATATAACCACGATCACCTACGCTTATCAGCACGGCACATTATGATGATGATATCTCTTTCTTCTTCCTTGGCTTCAAAGCATATAATATAAAGGAATGAACAAACTTGATTTTCAAAGGATTAAGAATTTGGCATGCCGGTCTGTCTAACATTCTTATTTCTCTCCTTGCATACATTATTTCATTCATATATCACTTACAAGGTTAATATTAGAACACCACAACAATAACAGTATGTGCATTTTAAACAGCACAGCAACCAGATCACCAACAGCGATCCATTGTGTCTTTCTCCTGCTGTGAAAACTTCCAGCAGCACACAAGTGCCCTTACCTTACACTCCTCATCCAGCAGGTCCAGAATACCCAGCTTGCTCTCTATCAGGTCTATGCAGGGCTGGTTGTCATAGAAATCAATGAAAGACCACTCTATCTTTTCTCTGACATACTCCTCCTGCTCCAACTTGAAGACATGCTGCAGGAGAAGATACAATTACAACACGTTATAAGAGAAGGTACAGTTTTAAATAGCTATAAGAGAAGGTAAAATTAACACAAGAAGAAAATAAAAAGGATACAATTAACACAAGAGAATTTTAGTGATTAGTTAAGATAGGCAACGTCCCATTCCAGATAGGTCTTTAGATGCTCACATCTCCTCCTTAACATCCCCACCAACATATATCGACTGATCACAACAGTTCTGGATTGATTAATAAAAGGTCTTGTGCCCTTGAGAAAATGTTCATGTCTGGAAGCTTCCGGCTTCACTCCCATCTCCCTTACTGCGGATAAGGAAGCAGATACCCAAGCATCCTTAAAATCATCCGTTTATCCTGCATCTCTTATGCTGCTGATGATGTAATTATACAAGAAGATGCAATTAAAACAGAATATCATAGATACACTTAACACTGGTTATAAGGGAGTCTTTGTAGTGAAGTGGATATGCCACATGCCTCGCACTATGAAGATCGTGGGTTTGGTTCTGGACCACATGTTTCGTTCACGAGTGCATTTTCTCAGAGACTCCTGGGGGTCGCCGCTGAAGCTACAGAGTTTGTGCTATGTGCGATGCTTTCGGTAGGCCGCCCTACGGAAAGAGGCCGAGCCATATGGGATAACACCCAGTGCAATGAAGATGATTCTCTTGCCTTTTAAACCCTTTAAACACTGGTTATAAGAAAATGTAGCAGTCAAGGTATAAGTCAAGGTAGCAGTCAAGGTAGCAGACAAGGTAGCAGTCAAGGTAACAGTCAAGGTAGCAGACAAGGTAGCAGACAAGGCAGCAGTCAAGGCAGCAGTGAGGTAGCCGACAAGGTAGCAGTCAAGGTAGCCGACAAGGCAGCAGTCAAGGTAGCAGACAAGGTAGCCGACAAGGTAGCAGTCAAGGTAGCAGACAAGGTAGCAGTCAAGGTAGCCGACAAGGCAGCAGTCAAGGTAGCAGACAAGGTAGCCGACAAGGTAGCAGTCAAGGTAACAGTCAAGGTAGCAGACAAGGTAGCAGACAAGGTAGCAGACAAGGCAGCAGTCAAGGCAGCAGTCAAGGTAGCAGACAAGGTAGCCGACAAGGTAGCAGTCAAGGTAGCAGACAAGGTAGCCGACAAGGTAGCAGTCAAGGCAGCAGTCAAGGCAGCAGACAAGGTAGCAGACAAGGTAGCAGACAAGGTAGCAGTCAAGGCAGCAGTCAAGGCAGCAGTCAAGGTAGCAGACAAGGTAGCAGACAAGGTAGCAGACAAGGCAGCAGTCAAGGCAGCAGTCAAGGTAGCAGTCAAGGTAGCCGACAAGGCAGCAGTCAAGGTAGCAGACAAGGTAGCCGACAAGGTAGCAGTCAAGGTAACAGTCAAGGTAGCAGACAAGGTAGCAGACAAGGCAGCAGTCAAGGCAGCAGTGAGGTAGCCGACAAGGTAGCAGTCAAGGTAGCCGACAAGGCAGCAGTCAAGGTAGCGGTCAAGGTGCAGACAAGGCAGCAGACAGTCAAGGCAGCAGACAAAGTAGCAGACAAGGTAGCAGTCAATGTAGCAGATAAGTTAGTAGACAGGGTAGCAGTCAAGGTAGCAGACAAGGTAGCCCAGTGGCCAGCACACTTGTCTTCCGGCCCGTTTGTCATGTGTTTGAATCTCCAGAGAGACAGGGATGTTTGTGAGCTGAACTGGGCCCCCAGGTTACCCAGCCTAGAAGTGGCTACCAGGAACTGACCAGACAAGGTAGCAGACAAGGTAGCAGTCAAGGTAGCAGACAAGGTAGCAGACACTGTAGCAGTGAAGGTAGCAATCAAGATAGCAGTCATTGTAGCAGACATGGTAGCAGACAAGGTAGCAGACATGGTAGCAGAGAAGGTAGCAGACACTAGCAGTTAAGGTAGCAATCAAGGTAGCAGTCATTGTAGCAGACATGGTAGCAGACAAGGTAGCAGACAAGGTAGCAGACACTAGCAGTGAAGGTAGCAATCAAGGTAGCAGTCATTGTAGCAGACATGGTAGCAGACAAGGTAGCAGACATGGTAGCAGAGAAGGTAGCAGACACTAGCAGTTAAGGTAGCAATCATTGTAGCAGACATGGTAGCAGACAAGGTAGCAGACAAGGTAGCAGACATGGTAGCAGACAAGGTAGCAGACATGGTATCAGACATGGTAACAGACAAGGTAGCAGTCATGGTAGCAGACAAGGTAGCAGACAAGGTAGCAGACACTAGCAGTGAAGGTAGCAATCAAGGTAGCAGTCGTTGTAGCAGACATGGTAGCAGACAAGGTAGCAGACATGGTAGCAGACAAGGTAGCAGACAAGGTAGCAGACACTAGCAGTGAAGGTAGCAATCAAGGTAGCAGTCATTGTAGCAGACAAGGTAGCAGACAAGGTAGCAGACAAGATAGCAGACATGGTAGCAGACAAGGTAGCAGACAAGGTAGCAGACATGGTATCAGACATGGTAACAGACAAGGTAGCAGACAAGGTAGCAGACAAGGTAGCAGACAAGGTAGCAGACACTGTAGCAGTGAAGGTAGCAATCAAGGTAGCAGTCATTGTAGCAGACATGGTAGCAGACAAGGTAGCAGACAAGGTAGCAGACACTAGCAGTGAAGGTAGCAATCAAGGTAGCAGTCATTGTAGCAGACAAGGTAGCAGACAAGGTAGCAGACAAGATAGCAGACATGGTAGCAGACAAGTAGCAGACAAGGTAGCAGACATGGTATCAGACATGGTAACAGACAAGGTAGCAGACACTGTAGCAGTGAAGGTAGCAATCAAGGTAGCAGACATGGTAGCAGACAAGGTAGCAGACATGGTAGCAGACAAGGTAGCAGACATTGTAGCAGTCACTGTAGCAGACATGGTAACAGACAAGGTAGCAGACATGGTAACAGACAAGGTAGCAGACATGGTAACAGACAGGGTAGCAGACATGGTAGCAGTGGGGGGAGAATCCAACAGATGCTCTCTATTTCTGAATGTTGAATGGAAGCCTGCCACTCTGCCTGAAGCATGCCTGGCTTCAGCTTGCTCATCACCGACACTGACCACATCACTCATAAGGTGTCAAATGGTTCAACAAATATGAGACTAACACCATATACCCCCTCAAGAGTCCTTGACAATTGTTTACGATGGACAGTGGCTATGTCTGCGGAAAATGTCTTCACAAGCGTGAGACAGACAGCAAAGGAAGCTATCCTTATCTGACATAAAATGTCCCAAGAACAGTTAAGTTAGCTGCATATGTTTTACAAGACGTTGTACTCAACCCCAGCATTTCTGACTGTTTGTGATTTCTTGGCAAGTTTACGTTCAGTAGTTTGCCATTGCATCCTGAATGCTTCCAAACCGCCCGCAGCTGTGTTTCGAATGTGGTATGTGGGATTGCAAATTGTGCCCGAAATCCCTTTGCACAGCACCGGTACAAGAACAGTAGACTAAACTAATGTTTTACTGTCCATCTCACCATGTTGAAAATTTGTTGAAGTTTCTCATTGGCATAATTGATACAAAACTGCTCAAAGCTGTTGATTTCAAAAGTTTCGAACCTGTAAACAAACAAACATGGATATCTATTACACAAACAACAGATTTAGCCATAAACTTAAGAGCATGTATACAAATAGATTGTGTCCTTATAAGTCATTTCACAACTTTAATAACTTACATGAGCATACATATTCAAAATAATGTTTCTGTCATTGTGAATATGAAAAATTAAGACACAATCAAAAAGTTGTACAATTTACCGTTTGGCATATTTAGTAGCATCTCACCAGGTGCATACAGAAGTCAGTCAACGCAAAACAAAGCAAAACAATGAATCCTTCAAACAGATATATACAACACACACATTCCTGTTGTAATTTTAAACTGACTATCAAGTCTTTTTTGTGTACACAACAATGGCTTAGCCATTCTGATTGCAACTACTCATCTATTTTGTATGTTAAACATCACACAAAATGCATTGTCTCTATCAATCATGTGACAGGATTGAAGTAGGTGGATATTGTAGAAGTGGGTCATTTTTTACCAGTAGGTTTTACTGGGTTGCCAGATATTTCATTTATTATTCTATCTGTTCAGTTGGTACATGTGCTATCACCCTATTATTTACTTGTCTCTCTCTCTCTCTCTCTCTGTTCTGCCAAGATATTTTAAAACAAGAACTGACTGATTTTTTTTTTAAACGCTTACTCTACATATCCAGTACCTTAAAAAAAAACGCTTACTCTATATATCCAGTACATAAAAAAAAACTTACACTATATATCCAGTACATAAAAAAGCTTACACTATATATCCAGTACATTTAAAAAAAACACCCTACATATCCAGTACATATTAAAAAAAACTTACCCTATACACTCAGTACATAAAAAAAAACACTTATACTATATATCCAGTACATTTAAAAAACATTTACCCTATATATCCGGTACATTAAAAAAAAAACACTTCCATATATATCCAGTACATAAAAAAAACACTTACCCTATATATACAGTACACACAAAATAACACTTTTTTTGTTTGCACTCACTCACTTTGAACTCAAGCGTAGTCCATACACACTACTTCTAGCAGCGCTGGACTGAATTTTGCATGTGGATTAGCTTTACCTATTAACAGTGTCACTCACCATCAGACGAACCCACTCTGACTTCAGAGGTAGTTGTAATTTATGTCCCCAAGTCAAGGACAAGATGTCAACATTTTAGTCAACTGACCGGTGTTGCGGTTGAACCCCTTACCTCGGCATCAGCATACCAGATGTTTAAGAACATTCATTCTTATCCATTCAACCATGCTGACCTACTTACAATATAATATATCCAGTACATACAAAAACACTTACCCATATATATCCAGAACACCGATGAACTTGTGTGTTTTGGCTGAGGTGTGGAGTGATTTGTTTATCTGAGTAACTATCCAGTCAAACAAAACGGGAGTAGACTGTCTTCACCAGGGCGTCCCTGGCAAAACTGGCCTGTGGAATGAAGCAGACGAAAGAAGATTATAGTTTTATCCTAAATGTGCAGACTATGTTCTTATGCCTTGTTATGGGCCATGTCACATGGCATTGGCCATTATGTCTGTCCACAGCCTTCTGTCTAGTTAGTTAGTTAGTCGACAGATCGTCCTCATTGCACACCAAACCATTCAGTGCTTGGATCCCCTCCTCAGTAAATCCCACAGTGTGTAGCGGCTGGCTGTCTAATGTAGTGCTTAGTCATTTCTTATATCAATGTTCCCCCGGGAAGGTTAACCCGGTCAACAAATGCCCACAGAAGTCGGATGTGTCGGCCTAACGGCGCAAGAACGCAGCTCTGCTGTAAACAGGCACAACGCAATCACATCTGGAAAAAAACTCCGGATTAACGCAGAAGAAGAAGAAGAAGATATCAATGTTCCTCCATGTCATGATGTCAAACTGTCTTCTCTTTTGGTCTTCTCCTGTCTCTCATCCCCTCTCATTTTCCCATTGTCATTTATAGCCTTCCCCTTCTCATGATGTGCCCAAAGTATGTGGATTATCTTCTTCTGATGTGGAAGTAAGCAGTTTTCTTTGTGAGTTTCTTTCTTTTATTACACTTTTTATCTGACTATAATGTTCTCATGATCTATATCTATAAAACAGAGTGTATGTTTGTTTGTGTGTGGGGATTTATGTATTGGAAGCGTTCGATAACGGTACATCCGATTGAGATGAAATTTTCTACACGTCTTCCTTTCATTCATTTGCAACCGACTATAATAATTTCTTAATGTAAAATCTTCGACTTATTTAATAACATTTACTTTCCATTTTCATTATATAATGTCTATATAGCAGGGGGACTTCACTCTAGAAAAGTTATTTCAAGGGGCATAACTTTTAATAAAATTTCTATATACTTTATAGTCATATTGTTGGACTTACTTGCACTATTGTTAAACTCTTTGTCTATAGTTATTTTCAGGCATATGAGTTATCTTCTTCGTTCATCCGGAGTTTTTTTTCGGATGTGATTGCGTTGTGCCTGTTTACAGCAGAGCTGCGTTCTTGCGCCGTTAGGCCGACACATCCGACTTCTGCGGGCATTTGTTGACCGGGTTAACCTTCCCGGGGGTTTCTTAGGACGTTTGACTCTCACTGTTGTGGTGTTATCCCCCATCCCAGCTGGTCCATATAGAACAGCCAAAGATCCTGGTCAGCCCTCAAGGGAAGGCAGGGGCAGACCATGGGCATTCCCCGCCATCCAAGGAGGCTTCCATAATTGCAGAGCCGATACATAGCGCTCTGGTACTGGGCTCACCCAAGGAATCGTCACGTCCTGCACATGGCTGCTTAGCCTCACTTCCGTATATTGGGCCTTCCGTTCACCATAGGCTGTTCTTCCGGAAACCAGAAGTATGCAGTCTGCAGATGACATCCACACAGTGAGCTTTCGATTCGGACTTTCCATGTAATGGATTTGCTATCCAAGCAATATTCCATTTCGTGCCACTAGGACACTTTTCCACCTTTTATGAAGTCCACACAGTGGGCTTTAGATACGGACTTTCCACGTAATGGATTTGCTATCCAAGCAATATTCCATTTCATGCCACTAGGACACTTTTCCACCTTTTATGAAGCCCACACAATGGGCTTTTGATTCGGACTTTCCACGTAATGGATTTGCTATCCAAGCAATATTCCATTTCGTGCCACTAGGACACTTTTCCACCTTTTATGAAGCCCACACAGCGAGCTTTCGATTTGGACTTTCCACATAATGGATTTGCTATCCAAGCAATATTCCATTTCATGCCTCTGGGTCTTCATGCACCTTTAAATGTCAACCTGTATGTAGTTAAAGTAAGCTGCGGTCAACTTGAGCTTGTTGATATCTCCATAGAGCTTGTCCTCAAATGAAGCAGGTGTGGGCCAAAATATCTTTCTCTGTTCTGCATACGTTGGGCAATCCTGCAGCAAATGTTTTGCTGTCATTTTTCCAGTTCTACAATTACATTCATCGGTATCTCCTATCTTTAGTTTATTGAACAAGTGGTATTTCAGCCTGTTATGTCCTGTGCGGAGTCTGAAGATTGCTACTTGTTCTCTTCGGTCGAGTTTGTAATATGCATCATCCTTCTGATGGCCTGGATGCTCAGATTCCCATTTGGTTCTATAAGTGCTTTTTATCAACCTCTTTGCCTCATTATAGGTTATGTCTATGTCAGGCTGTGGTAGTCGTCCGCCCTCTTTTGCCAGTCTGTCAGCCTCTTCGTTTCCAGGTATACTGCAATGTGATGGGATCCACTGTATTACAACTTTTTTGGATTTCTGGCATAGACCATGGAGTGCTGCTCTTAGGTCAGTTAGTTCTGTGCTGTTATTGCTCTTGAGTATTGAGACAGCTGACTTTGCATCTGTGAAGATAGCTATTTGCTTCTCTTTATTTTCCTCCATCAGGAGCATTTCTGCTGCAGTTTTCAAAGCCTCTACCTCCGCTTTGAAGTTACTTGAAAATTTTCCAGTTGCCATTGAATGTGTTTTTTTCACTCCATTTTTTAAATTTAGGAGAATTCCTCCTCCTCCATTCTCTATTGAATTTTTGGCTGATCCATCTGTATATGCATGGGTCCAATTCCTGCTTGGGTAATGTTCTTTTATGTAGTTTAGGGTTATTTCTCTTCTTTCGGTTTCATGCTGAGTGTTCTTTTTCTCAATACCAGGAATGTTTTCTATCATCTCAGGCAGTTGCTGCTGTCTCCAAGCTGGGAACTTGTGTGCATTGTGTATGGGCTTGACTGTTGATATGTTAAGTATAGGATCTGCCCTAATCCTTCGTTTTGCAGTTTCTACAAAGTTGCTACGCTTCAGTCTTCCCTTTCCAAAACCATTAAATCTGTTGTACATAGGGTGGTCTGTCAATCTTCTAAATTTTTCTGCTTGTTGCTGGGCTCTGCTATCTCTTCTATCCTGCATTGGTTGTAAACAAGTGATCTTTTCTAGTTCATTAATAGGCGTTGTCTTCAGGCTTCCAGTTATGATTCGCATTCCTTGGTTTTGGACTCTACTTATTTTGTTAAAGTTTGACTTAGCTGCTGTTGCCCAAGCTGCAATGCCATATTCCAGTACTGGCCTCACCCGTCCAGTATATAACTTCTTGAGAACTTTCTCATCTGCTCCCCACGTTGTACCAGCAAGCTTTTTCATGATTGCCATTCTCTGCCTTGCTCTTGTTCGATTTTTCTCAACCTGTGTCTTCCATGTCAGGCGACGATCAAAGGTGACTCCTAGATAGTTTGGATTTTCTTCATGGCGCAATATTTTTCCATTCAATACCAGCTTAGGTTGCTGAGTTTTATTTGAGAGGGAGAACACTGTGCATGTTGTTTTCTCCTCACTTATCTTCACTAGCCATGATTTTGACCAGTCCTCTAGCGCTAATAAGGCTTGCTGTATTCTGCTGTTAGCTGTACTAATATATTCTTCAGATGTCCATATGGCTAGGTCATCTGCAAAGGAGGATGTGTGTACTCTGGCTGGAAAATTTTCTGTGATGTCATTTATATATGCTAGGAATAATGTTGGTGAAAGAACTCCTCCTTGGGGGACACCTTGCTCCAGCAGCATCATTTTGCTTGTTTGTCCTTGTACTTTTGTCCTGGCAGTTCTGTTCTCAAGGTAGTGGCTGATCCATTTATACATTTTTCCACAAACATGCATGTTTTGCAGTTTTACTTTCAGTCCTTCCTTCCATACTTTATCAAATGCTTTTTCTAAATCTATCCAGACTGCTAGTGTGTGCTTTTTCTCTTGGAAGGCATCCTCTATTTCCTGAGCTATATAGGTTATTTGATCTTCAGTGGATCTGTATTTTCTGAATCCTGCTTGGTGTGGTGTTAAGAGTTTGTTTTCTTCCAGATGCCATGTTAGCCTGCCATTGATAATGCGTTCCATTAATTTTCCTACACAGCTAAGTAGACTGATAGGTCGATAGCCATTTGGTTCTTCCAGGTCTTTTCCTTTCTTTGGGACTGGTATTAGTATAGCTTCCTTCCATGCCTGTGGGACTATTCCTCTCTTCCAGCTGTTATTTAGGACTGCTAGTAGTTTCTTCTTTGCCTTGGTGCCTAGTCCTATTAGCATTTCATTTGTGATTCCATCCTTTCCTGGTGATTTCTTCTTTTTTAGGGTATTCATTGCCTGTTCCATTTCTTCCATTGTTAGATTTGCCATCATATATTCTGCTGCTGTCTCTGTATTTCTATGATGTATCTGTTTGTCTTTGATTGCTTTCTTCTGTTCGGTTGTAATATCAATGTGGTTTGCATTTGCATAGTGTTCCATTAGTGCATTTGCAGCCTTTTTGCCTGTAAGCAAGGCATTTCCTTGTTTAATTGTTATTTGTTTGTTTCTAGGTCCTTCATTGTTCATGGCTTTCACTAGTTTCCATAGTTTGTTTCCATCCCTGTCAAAATTCAGGTTTTCTGTTTTTTCCCTCCAACAATCTCTTGTTGTTTGATTTACTGTTCTTTTATATTTTGCTGAGATGGCTTTGAGAGAGATGTTTGCTTCAATTGTTTGTTCTCTCTCTGCTGTCTTCCTGGCATCTTCAACTTTGTCCTCCAAACTTTGTAGTTCTTCAGTCCAGTATGGTTTGTAATTTTTCCTCGCTCCTCTTGGAATGGACTCAGTGGCTGCCTGTATTATCGCTCTGTTTAGACTTTCCACCATTTGCTTTATGTTGCCATATCGTGTATTTATGTTTTCACAATATTTGTCTGTTAGTATGGCAAATCTGTCCCAATCTGCTCGTTTGTAATTCCAGCGGGGCAAGGGCTTTTGCTCCTGTGGAACATACTCCATATTCATTTCAAGCTTGATTGGTCTGTGGTCACTACCTGCTAATTGGTCCAGCACATGGCGATCGATTTTGTGGAGGATGTCTCCTGTGCAGAAAGCTAAGTCTGGAGTAGAAGTGGTAAGCCATCTTCTGGAGTAGAAGCTCGGTGTGTCATCCGCTTTGTTGAGTAGATGGAGATTTGAGTCTATTTCCCAGTCCTCCAATTCATCTCCTCTTTTGTCAGTATCTGGGTATCCCCATCTTTCTGAACGGCTATTAAAGTCTCCGACAATAATGCAGTTTGTGTCAGTTATTTTCATGTTTGAGAGTGTAAGGTCCTTATCTGCTGGGCTATACAGATTGTAGATTCTTATTTTCACGTCCTTTATCATTATATCAACACCTATAATTTCCGTTTGGTTGTAGAGATCACAGATACTTCGCTGCAAGGTATTGTATTTCGTGTAAGTATTAGAACTCCTCCTTTGTGTCCTTCGCGGTCGAAACGTGTGGCCTGATATCCTCTGACTGAGAATTTGTGATTGGCGTTGAGGTGTGTCTCTTGAATGCATGCCACATCTATTCTATCTTTATGAAGACGCTGTGTTAGGGAGTCTTTCTTCTTGTAAACTCCTTCGGCATTCCACTGTAGTATGTTGAGTGTCCGGGGTATTTGGTCAATAGCTCTTAACCTACTCCTCTGTGCCTTGACTCCACAGCACAGGGGAAGGTGACCACCAGTAGTCATGGGTGGACCCCCTCGAGGCAGGGGGCCCGGCACTATCACCGCCTGATGGGACTTCACGGGATTAGCACCATATCGATTAATTTTGATTTGTGACATCATGAATTAAGTTACGTTGCACTGCTTTGTCAAGCCTGTGGCTCAGTACATCCGATTTCGACAAGCATTTATTCGGGATGCTTTCCCTAGCCTTTGACTGTCCCCAGTCTACCTACAAGGCAGCAGGTTTCACGTTGCACTGCTTTGTCAAGCCTGTGGCTCAGTACATCCGATTTCGACAAGCATGTATTTGGGGTGCTTTCCCTAGCCTTTGACTGTCCCCAGTCTACCTACAAGGCAGCAGGTTTGTGTGTCTCTTCGTCTGGTCCCTCTCCCTTGACCTGTCCGACATGGGTGGCCCTACCAGTAGCTGTGCTACCGTCGGCATAGCTCTTGGGGTCATTGGGACGCACAAGCCCCTCTACCTCGTCACGGTGGACACACAGCAGAGGGGATATGAGTTATAATAAATAATGATATAATCTTTAAGGCATTTTCAAATTTTCAAAAAAATAATGCATAATGCATAAAATTGTAACCCATCTTTTTCTACAGTTTTCATTGAATGGTGTGTGGAAGGACATTCTTTTAAGTTACTGTGCCCCAAAGAGTTTGGGCGAAACCATGCCGGTCAGACAGATAGACAGACAGACAGTCGGGAAGGGGAGGGGCTTATATGACTACTTATATGAATTAAATATATGCTCCCCACCAGGGACTGGGTGAACCCGGGGCCGGGACAGACAGACAGACAGACAGACAGACAGACAGTCGGTAACGGGGAACGGGAGCTATATGACTACTTATATGAATTAAATGAGATGCTCCCCACCAGGGAGCCTGGGATGCCGGGCCGGGTCAGACAGGACAGACAGACAGACAGACAGATAGTCGGGAACGGGAGAGCTTATATGACTACTTATATGAATTAAATGAGATGCTCCCCACCAGGGACTGGGTGAAGCCGGGCCGGGTCAGCCAGACAGACAGACAGACAGACAAACAAGCAGACAGACTGATAGATAGATAGATCCCCTCCGGGCCTGGGCGAAGCCGGGCCGGGTCAGCTAGTTCTTCTATAAAAATCACTTTTCTGTGACTTACACATAATTCCTCACTAATCTAATGAATGTCAATATACTTATATAATGCCTACAGATTTCTACTTACGTAATATGTACAGATTATTTTTTTACTTTATACTATGTTGTGTAAAAAAACACAACAGTTTGGAATAGACAAAAGAAAGTAAACATTTTTTGTTAAAAACACTGGACGAGAAAAATGCAAAACATCAACAACAGTTGGGAATAGACAAGGGGAACAACAAACAGTACAGAACAACAACTAATATTTCTACAACAGTTGGGAATAGACGAGAGCAACTACGGTTTGTATAAAACAAATGAACAATATCTTGCATAATATCTCAATTGCTTGGACTGCCAGCATAACTAACAACGAATGCCTGAAATCGGCTAATGAAACTAGAACATTATATTGAACAATAAGAATGAGACATTATATTGAACAATAAGAATGAGACAAACAGTTTTCTTTGGTCATGTGATGAGAAGAGAGACATTGGAAAACATTATGATGACTGGAAAGATCAACGGGAAGAGAGGCAAAAGCAGGCCAAGAGAAATGATGCTGGATGGACTAAGATGGTGGCATGGAGGAATATCATCAGCAGAGTTGATACAAAACATCAAAGACCAAGATCTGTGGAGGGACATGAACACATATGCCAGCTGGCAAACATTTATGATGATCTTGAACCTATTTATGTTGCGGTATTCCTCTTTTCTGCCTCCTCAGTACACATCCCTCCATAGTTATCTATTCTAGACTTTAATGTTTTTACATGTCCAAAATATTTCATTTGCCCATTTTAGTTTGTGTTAATAAGGATAATTCTTCAAAAATTTAGTTCTTGTTGAGGTCAAGGCCTGGCAAATAAGGTGCTTCGGCCATATAAACAAACAATTTCTTAGTACAGAGTGCAATGGAGGAAAATGAGGTTGAGAAATGTGTGAGTGGACAACATCAAGAGACAGACTGGAAAAAGCATGTGTGAATGCAGTTACGATGCAAGACAGTTTTGGAGGCTCATTATAGTCAACCTCCAATATGAAGATGACACTTGATGGTGATACTACCACATCCTGTTGCAATCATTATCGGTCCTAATATAAAAATAATTCACAAAGAGTGGCATTCATGCCTCTCCACACATCTCAGTCCTTGGGGTTCTGGAACAATTATTTTGGTCATATTCAATTCTTTTGGTCATATTCCTCTATATAGAAAGAATGGAAGATAATAGGGAAACAAACTCGCTTACACTCAGGAAATAAATGACCGTAGACCCCGAAGTAGACCAAGAAGACGGTGGAGAGATAATATACATACAGACCTACAAGCACTTGGAATCAGTGACTGGCAGGAGAGGGTCAACCAGAGAGACGAATGGGACGGCTTGTATCTGCAGCAAAGAACCTCAATGGCTCGGAATGCTGAAGAAGATATTCCTCTATGCCATCAAATTAGACCCTTAAGCATCATTTCTCTGTTTGCCCTGCCTTGTCTACCCCCTGATCTTTTCAATTGTCACGTTCTCTGATGTCTCTCTTCTCATCACATGGTCAAAGAACACCGTTTGTCTGTTTCACATTGCTACATATAAAGTTCTACTTTAATTTCTCTCCTCCCGGCAATCGTTGTTAATTACTCTGGCCACCCAAGGAACAGGATCAAAGGATCCTATTATACACCTTAAGATGTACTGGGCATATGGTGCTAAACCCATTTTTTATATACCAAATAGCACCAGGTGGGTGATTTGGCCGCATTTAAAATTCCCCAAAACATTCCCCGGTACTAAATTTAGACTGGGTCAATTTCAAAAATCCGCCACAATGTGGATTCAAACACTTGACCGTCAGTAGATGACCATGTAGCCAAGGAACAGGATCAGTGTATATTGTTTTTTTAAAGCAGTGTCAAATTCCCCTCACCTGAGATTCAGTCAATGGTTTGGTCAAAGTTTTCATTAACAGTCTGGATCTTGCGGTGGCAAAGCCACATCCTCATTTCGACTCTCGATTCCCAGAAGTTTTTCACATGAGGGTGATGGATGGATCTTTGGGCTAAAGTGGGATACAAGATAAACATAGACAAATTAATGAAAGTTAAAAATATGTAGACTAAGAAACAAAATCACATTGTTCACACATGTATTAATAAGAACTCACATCATTATTATTTTTCTTTAGGTGCCAGGTTGGGGGCAGACATCAGTGATCATGACTCTGCAATGTAGGTCAGCATGGCTGAATGGATAGGAACATGTGTTCTTAAAAAATCCGGTGTGCTGATGCCGAGGTAAAAGGTTCAACACCTGCACCAGACAGTTGGACTAAAATGTTGACCTATTGTCCTTGACATGGGGAAAAAAAATTACAAGTACCTCTGAAGTCAGGGTGGGTTCGCCTGATGGCGAGGGACACTGTTAATATCCTCTGCGTTCATCCGGAGTTTTTTTGGACATGATTGTGTTGTGCCTGTTTACAGCAGAGCTGTGTTCTTGCACCATAGGCCAACACATCCAACTTCTGCTGGCATTTGTTGACCGGGTTAATCTGTTAATATGAAAGGCTAATCCACACGAAAAATTCAGTCCAGCACTTCTAGAAGTAGTGTGTATGGACTACGTTTGAGTTCAAAGTGAGCGAGTGCCCCCCAAAAAATTACTCTCCAATTCTGACTATCATCTGATATTCTGGTGAAGTTGGTGCTGTTTAGCGGTGCGTTAGCAAAGTTGATAGCAGATCTGTGCTGATTATGTCATGAGTAAGGTCAAAAACACCCGCTGATTGAGGAAAAGACTAGCAACCTCTTTGTCCATGCATTCAAGCCTACAAAATATGTTTGGCCCTATCACATCACAGACCCGCTTAGGACACATTTTTCTGGCGTTGCTTATATATATATATATATTATATATAAAATATATATATATATATATATATCCATGTTTGCCTGCCTTTCTTGCCAAGTATTTTCTGATCTAAGACTAATCTCTCTATTCCACATCTTCTGTAGATGTGTTCAATACATTTTATTAGTCCTTTCCTTATGGCTTCGATGAGGTAATCTTGTAAAAACCTGCAGTTCTGAATGTATCAGTGTTAGTTTTATCTTTATCCAGGATATTCTCGCATTCTTCTCAAAAATCACATCTACTCTGCATCAGTTTCTTCATCATTTCACTTCTCATTGTCCAGTATTCACATCCATATATACGAGAACAGGTTCCACACACAACCATTCAGTAAGTGGAATTGTGATATTTCTATGTTGTGAATTGCTCTGAATTCACATAGTTTTTCCTTCGTATCTGATAGCAGATAATTTCTCACAATACATATTCCTTATTATCCTGAAATTTGTCACTATTACAGAAAATCACACAGCAGGAGGATGCCAACATCAAGCTTCTTCACGGCATCTCAGTGGAAGCCATCCGACACCGCACAACCAAACGATGAGCTATCAAGCGAGTCAAGGTTCATCTCACAAACAATCAAGTAAGGGAGATGCTGATGAGAGAGATTTCGACATTAAAGATTGCCAGTGCAGAGAGGATCATCGGGAAGAACAACACCCCCTCCACAGTCGTCGTTATCACATTGGAGGACCGGATGATCCCTCACACCATAAGATGGGACAGAAGAGAACAAGCTCTAGAGCACCACATGCCTAGAGTGCTGCAGTGCTCCAGGTGCCAGAAGTTTTGGCACACCCGGCCACATAGAAAACGAAAAAGACAGTGACCAAGACCAAGAGTGGATGGTGGCCAGAAGAAGAGATTACATCATTATCAAGCTATCAAGCCGTCCACAACACAAGATAACAGAGAAGTCCGAGGAGATTTTAAGATAGACCAAAACAGAGAAATATATGAAACCCCAGGAGGGACGACAACTGATAAGACTCCCTGAAGGAAAAAATACCATGAGATTTGGGGGGAACACAACTACACCCGGCCTTACAAGTGTGCGACTCTGACCAGACATATGAAACCCCAACAAGGATGAAATGAACACAATGACAACCAATCAGAATCCAGAAAGCATAAATACTCAGCGCTAACTACACAAGCAGAGAAAGGAACACCATACAGGTCCCCAACTATAACCAATATGACAGATGAACAGGGCCAGAACATTTTTTTCAAACAAGAAAGCAAACAAGCATGTCAAAAAAAAATTGGATGTTTCACTTTGTCATAAACTTTTTAATAGTCTATGCTTGCTTGCTTGTGTTCGTAGGCTTGAGCTCCAACGCGAAGTCCTGTATATCGGATGAAGGCATCCTGTTGTCCAACATCAGTGTGATGTCATACAGGACCTGAGGTTTGCGTGAGTATCCGTTGTCCCATGTCTGGCTTATTGGTGTGCAGACTGGTGGTTCCTCACCATACAGGCAGACACTCTCTAACTTCGGAGGAATCGGCGATCCTACTAACTTTAGCCAGGACGCTCGACGAGGACACGTCAGTAGGTCTTGGCCAGTATATAACCAGGCCCAGGTGCCTTGGAAACACTTCTGCGTCCCGAATAGTCTATAAAAACATAAATATTTCTCCTATTGCGTTTATATACATCTTTCCATGATGTCATCATCATGTGCCATGTCAAATGGCCCGGCATTTGTACCCCCCCTCACTGATCTCAGTCAGTGGAGTTATGAATCTATTGTATTTATGATATTCCTCCATGCTGACACATTAGTGTCAGGTCTTAGTTAAGATATGAATGAGCTACGGTATGATAGCAAACGGCATTTCCTGCTTTCTATTAGTGCCGAATGTTGGGCCAGCGCTCACGAAACCCGACACCCCCACATTGTGCCAACAGCTTCAGATGGAGGAGCACAACTGGGGGGGTTTCAAGCCTTATCCTACACAAGGAAATGCAACCTAAAGACTAAATATCGAGGCAGGGCAGACCAGGCCCTAAGCCTTAGTTGGAAAATGGTCTAGGATCAAAGCTCCGACAGACAGAGCATTACTTTACTGATCTGGTAGCTTCTGCAGCTTGTCTTGTTCAAAAATGTATTGGCGTTACCTTTCCTCCGGAATAACTAGACAGGCTGAGAGAGAGATCATGCTGCATGGGAAACACAAGGTCTCTACAATTCAGTCCCCGGCTTTGTGCTATGGAGAGGGGATAACTCCATCCCTGTTCTTAACTGCCATTGGTTTTTAATTATTATGCCTTTTGGGAAGAGAAAAAGAAGAAGGAAGATGTAGAGGGGGAATGTTGCTAGCCTAAAGAACAAGATTTCTGCTGAGTACTGACAGAACATCATTTCTGGAATGATGGTAATGATGGAACATCATTTCTTGAATGATGGTAATGATGGAATATCATTTGTGGAAAAGTTAACAACTGACGAAACATCATTTCCGGAATGTTACAAACTGACAGATCATTTCTGGAATGTTACAAACTGATGGAACATAATTTCTGGAATGTTGGAAATTGAGGGAACCCTCTGTTCCCGGAATTTGGAAATTGATGGGAAAAAAAGTTCTTGAATGTTGGAAATTGGGTGGGAAAACAGTTTGGAAAGGGGAAATTTACCCGAACAATATTTTTGGAAAGTTGGAAAAAAGAAAGGAACATCAGTTCTGGAATGTTTTTAAATTGGGTGGAAAAATCAGTTCTGGAATGTTGGGAATGCGGAATTTTTTCTTCTGGGAAAGGGAAAATTGGGCAGAAAATAATTTTTCCCAGAAGGGTTTTAAATTTAGGAAAATGATTTCTAGAATTTGGGAACCCTTTTGAGATAAGAATTTACTTTGGATTGGAAAAAGACATTTTTTCTGGAATGCTTACGTGTAAGTATTAGAACTCCTCCTTTGTGTCCTTCGCGGTCGAAACGTGTGGCCTGATATCCTCTGACTGAGAATTTGTGATTGGCGTTGAGGTGTGTCTCTTGAATGCATGCCACATCTATTCTATCTTTATGAAGACGCTGTGTTAGGGAGTCTTTCTTCTTGTAAACTCCTTCGGCATTCCACTGTAGTATGTTGAGTGTCCGGGGTATTTGGTCAATAGCTCTTAACCTACTCCTCTGTGCCTTGACTCCACAGCACAGGGGAAGGTGACCACCAGTAGTCATGGGTGGACCCCCTCGAGGCAGGGGGCCCGGCACTATCACCGCCTGATGGGACTTCACGGGATTAGCACCATATCGATTAATTTTGATTTGTGACATCATGAATTAAGTTACGTTGCACTGCTTTGTCAAGCCTGTGGCTCAGTACATCCGATTTCGACAAGCATTTATTCGGGATGCTTTCCCTAGCCTTTGACTGTCCCCAGTCTACCTACAAGGCAGCAGGTTTCACGTTGCACTGCTTTGTCAAGCCTGTGGCTCAGTACATCCGATTTCGACAAGCATGTATTTGGGGTGCTTTCCCTAGCCTTTGACTGTACCCAGTCTACCTACAAGGCAGCAGGTTTGTGTGTCTCTTCGTCTGGTCCCTCTCCCTTGACCTGTCCGACATGGGTGGCCCTACCAGTAGCTGTGCTACCGTCAGCATAGCTCTTGGGGTCATTGGGACGCACAAGCCCCTCTACCTCGTCACGGTGGACACACAGCAGAGGGGATATGAGTTATAATAAATAATGATATAATCTTTAAGGCATTTTCAAATTTTCATAAAAATAATGCATAATGCATAAAATTGTAACCCATCTTTTTCTACAGTTTTCATTGAATGGTGTGTGGAAGGACATTCTTTTAAGTTACTGTGCGCCAAGAGCTGGGCGAAACCATGCGGTCAGACAGATAGACAGACAGACAGTCGGGAACGGGAGAGCTTATATGACTACTTATATGAATTAAATTATATGCTCCCACCAGGGACTGGGTGAAGCCGGGCCGGGACAGACAGACAGACAGACAGACAGACAGACAGTCGGGAACGGGAGAGCTTATATGACTACGTATATGAATTAAATGAGATGCTCCCCACCAGGGACTGGGTGAAGCCGGGCCCGGTCAGACAGACAGACAGATAGTCGGGAACGGGAGAGCTTATATGACTACTTATATGAATTAAATGAGATGCTCCCCACCAGGGACTGGGTGAAGCCGGGCTGGGTCAGCCAGACAGACAGACAAACAAGCAGACAGGACTGATAGATAGATAGATCCCCTCCAGGGCCTGGGCGAAGCCGGGCCGGGTCAGCTAGTTCTTCTATAAAAATCACATTCTGTGACTTACACATAATTCCTCACTAATCTAATGAATGTCAATATACTTATATAATGCCTACAGATTTCTACTTACGTAATATGTACAGATTATTTTTTACGTATACTATTTTGTGTAATAAACACAACAGTTTGGAATAGACAAAAGAAATGTAAACATTTTTTGTTAAAAACATCTGGACGAGAAACATGCAAAACATCAACAACAGTTGGGAATAGACAAGAGAACAACAAACAGTACAGAACAAGATCTTATATTTCTACAACAGTTGGGAATAGACAAGAGAACTACAGTAGTATAAAACAAATGAACAATATCTTGCATAATGTCTAAATTGCTTGGACTGCCAGTATAACTAACAACGAAAGCCTGAAATCGGCTAATGAAACTAGAACATTATATTGAACAATAAGAATGAGACATTATATTGAACAATAAGAATGAGACAAACAGTTTTCTTTGGTCATGTGATGAGAAGAGAGACATTGGAAAACATTATGATGACTGGAAAGATCAACGGGAAGAGAGGCAAAAGCAGGCCAAGAGAAATGATGCTGGATGGACTAAGATGGTGGCATGGAGGAATATCATCAGCAGAGTTGATACAAAACATCAAAGACCAAGATCTGTGGAGGGACATGAACACATATGCCAGCTGGCAAGACACTTTATGATGATCTTGAACCTATTTATGTTGCGGTATTCCTCTTTTCTGCCTCCTCAGTACACATCCCTCCATAGTTATCTATTCTAGACTTTAATGTTTTTACATGTCCAAAATATTTCATTTGCCTCATTTTAGTTTGTGTTAATAAGGATAATTCTTCAAAATTGAGTTCTTGTTGAGGTCAAGGCCTGGCAAATAAGGTGCTTCGGCCATATAAACAAACAATTTCTTAGTACAGAGTGCAATGGAGGAAAATGAGGTTGAGAAATGTGTGAGTGGACAACATCAAGAGACAGACTGGAAAAAGCATGTGTGAATGCAGTTACGATGCAAGACAGTTTTGGAGGCTCATTATAGTCAACCTCCAATATGAAGATGACACTTGATGGTGACACTACCACATCCTGTTGCAATCATTATCAGTCCTGATACAAAAATAATTCACAAAGAGTGGCATTCATGCCTCTCCACACATCTCAGTCCTTGGTGTTCTGGAACAATTATTTTGGTCATATTCAATTCTTTTGGTCATATTCCTCTATATAGAAAGAATGGAAGATAATAGGGAAACAAAACTCGCTTACACTCAGGAAATAAATGACCGTAGACCCCGAAGTAGACCAAGAAGACGGTGGAGAGATAATATACATACAGACCTACAAGCACTTGGAATCAGTGACTGGCAGGAGAGGGTCAACCAGAGAGACGAATGGAGACGGCTTGTATCTGCAGCAAAGAACCTCAATGGCTCGGAATGCTGAAGAAGATATTCCTCTATGCCATCAAATTAGACCCTTAAGCATCATTTCTCTGTTTGCCCTGCCTTGTCTACCACTGATCTTTTCAATTGTCACGTTCTCTGATGTCTCTCTTCTCATCACATGGTCAAAGAACACCGTTTGTCTGTTTCACATTGCTACATATAATGTTCTACTTTAATTTCTCTCCTCCCGGCAATCGTTGTTAATTACTCTGGCCACCCAAGGAACAGGATCAAAGGATCCTATTATACACCTTAAGATGTACTGGGCATATGGTGCTAAACCCATATTTTTATATACCAAATAGCACCAGGTGGGTGATTTGGCCGCATTAACTTCCCAAGACATTCCCTGGTACTAAATTTAGACTGGGTCAATTTCAAAAATCCGCCACAATGTGGATTCAAACACTTGACCGTCAGTAGATGACCATGTAGCCAAGGAACAGGATCAGTGTATATTGTTTTTAATGCAGTGTCAAATTCCCCTCACCTGAGATTCAGTCAATGGTTTGGTCAAAGTCTCATTAACAGTCTGGATCTTGCGGTGGCAAAGCCACATCCTCATCTGCGACTCCTCGATTCCCAGAAGTTTACACATGAGGGTGATGGATGGATCTTTGGGCTAAAGTGGGATACAAGATAAACATAGACAAATTAATGAAAGTTAAAAATATGTAGACTAAGAAACAAAATCACATTGTTCACACATGTATTAATAAGAACTCACATCATTATTATTTTTCTTTAGGTGCCAGGTTGGGGGCAGACATCAGTGATCATGACTCTGCAATGTAGGTCAGCATGGCTGAATGGATAGGAACATGTGTTCTTAAAACATCCGGTGTGCTGATGCCGAGGTAAAAGGTTCAACACCTGCACCAGACAGTTGGACTAAAATGTTGACCTATTGTCCTTGACATGGGAACATAAATTACAAGTACCTCTGAAGTCAGGGTGGGTTCGCCTGATGGCGAGGGACACTGTTAATATCCTCTGCGTTCATCCGGAGTTTTTTTGGACATGATTGTGTTGTGCCTGTTTACAGCAGAGCTGTGTTCTTGCACCATAGGCCAACACATCCAACTTCTGCTGGCATTTGTTGACCGGGTTAATCTGTTAATATGAAAGGCTAATCCACACGAAAAATTCAGTCCAGCACTTCTAGAAGTAGTGTGTATGGACTACGTTTGAGTTCAAAGTGAGCGAGTGCCCCCCAAAAAATTACTCTCCAATTCTGACTATCATCTGATATTCTGGTGAAGTTGGTGCTGTTTAGCGGTGCGTTAGCAAAGTTGATAGCAGATCTGTGCTGATTATGTCATGAGTAAGGTCAAACACCTGCTGATTGAGGAAAAGACTAGCAACCTCTTCGTCCATGCATTCAAGCCTACAAAATATGTTTGGCCCTATCACATCACAGACCCGCTTAGGGACACATTTTTCTGGCGTTGCTTATATATATATATATATATATATATATATATATATATATATATATATATATCCATGTTTGCCTGCCTTTCTTGCCAAGTATTTTCTGATCTAAGACTAATCTCTCTATTCTACATCTTCTGTTGATGTGTTCAATACATTTTATTAGTCCTTTCCTTATGGCTTCGATGAGGTAATCTTGTAACACCTGCAGTTCTGAATGTATCAGTGTTAGTTTTATCTTTATCCAGGATATTCTCAGCATTCTTCTCAAAAATCACATCTACTCTGCATCAGTTTCTTCATCATTTCATTTCTCATTGTCCAGTATTCACATCCATATATACGAGAACAGGTTCCACACACAACCATTCAGTAAGTGAAATTGTGATATTTCTATGTTGTGAATTGCTCTGAATTCACATGGTTCTCCTTCGTATCTGATAGCAGATAATTTCTCACAATACATATTCCTTATTATCCTGAAATTTGTCACTATTACAGAAAATCACACAGCAGGAGGATGCCAACATCAAGCTTCTTCACGGCATCTCAGTGGAAGCCATCCGA
Organism: Cepaea nemoralis; assembly: GCA_014155875.1. Taxonomy (NCBI): domain Eukaryota; kingdom Metazoa; phylum Mollusca; class Gastropoda; order Stylommatophora; family Helicidae; genus Cepaea; species Cepaea nemoralis. The sequence continues at coordinate 102,640 of JACEFZ010023987.1, forward strand.
CACCGCACAACCAAACGATGAGCTATCAAGCGAGTCAAGGTTCATCTCACAAACAATCAAGTAAGGGAGATGCTGATGAGAGAGATTTCGACATTAAAGATTACCAGTGCAGAGAGGATCATCGGGAAGAACAACACCCCCTCCACAGTCGTCGTTATCACATTGGAGGACCGGATGATCCCTCACACCATAAGATGGGACAGAAGAGAACAAGCTCTAGAGCACCACATGCCTAGAGTGCTGCAGTGCTCCAGGTGCCAGAAGTTTTGGCACACCCGGCCACATAGAAAACGAAAAAAAAAGACCCGAAGCAATCTTGGTCTAATTTCAGCTACTCCGTTACCAACCTGGGCCTCATTTCAGCCACTCCATTACCAACCTGGGCCTCATTTCAGCCACTCCATTACCAACCTGGGCTCATTTCAGCCACTCCATACCAACCTGGGCCTCATTTCAGCCACTCCATTACCAACCTGGGTCTAATTTCAGCCACTCCATTACCAACCTCGGCCTCATTTCAGCCACTCCATTACCAACCTGGGCCTCATTTCAGCCACTCCATTACCAATGTGGGTGTAATTTCAGCCACTCCATTACCAACTGGGCCTCATTTCAGCCACTCCGTTATCAATCGGGTCTAATTTCAGCTACTCTGTTACCAACCTGGGCCTCATTTCAGCCACTCCATTACCAACCTGGGCCTCATTTCAGCCACTCCATTACCAACCTGGGCCTCATTTCAGCCACTCCATTACCAACCTGGGCCTCATTTCAGCCACTCCATTACCAACCTGGGTCTAATTTCAGCCACTCCATTACCAACCTGTGCCTCATTTCAGCCACTCCATTTCACCTGGGCTGATTTCAGCCACTCCATTACCAATCTGGGCCTAATTTCAGCCACTCGTACATGCTGTAGTTGAGTTGAGTTGAGTCAAAAACCGACATCACTGTACTCAGGACATTCCCAAATGTGCTCAGTCCCCTCGTTTAACATCCAGCGAAGAGTCATACAACTAATCGTTCCCACCGCTATCTGATTAAATGTACATGCTGTATTGAATCACAGCCTGGTTAATCCTAATATGTGGAATTCCAGTAATGGTCTTGCATAACCTGCTGGCTTTTTTAGCTTGCGGAGGGTAAGATGAGAGATCTGCTACAGTCCCCATTGAGCCGGTACTTTGGTAGCAGGTCAGAAGTAAAATCTCTACACCGGCCTCACCCTGCTAGATGCATACCCATTTCAGGACTCAAATGGCCCAAGAGTCAGCTTAAGAGATTTTATTTTTTCATTCACTCGCTTTGAATTCAAGCATAGTCCACACACGTGCTACTGGGGAGTGCATTGGACTCATTTTTACATGTGGATTCGCTTTCTCTATTAAAAGTGTACCTCGCCATCAGGCGAACCCACTCCGACTTCTGAGGTGCTTGTAATTTACGATCCCCAGTTAAGGACAAGAAGTCGACATTTTAGTCCAACTGACCGGTGTAGTCGCTGAACCGCTACCTCGCCATCAGTGTGCTGGAAGTTTAAGAGTATGGGCTCTTATCCATTTGGCCATGCCGACCCCCAGCTTAAGAGTTTAAAACTCTTTCTTTAAGAGTTTAAAACTATTTCTTTGAGAGTTTACAACTCATTCTTTGATAGTTTAAAACTCATTCTTTGAGAGTTTAAAACTTTTTTTAAGAGTTTAAAACTCTTTCTTTGAGAGTTTAAAACTCTTTGAGAGTTTAAAACTCTTTCTTTGAGAGTTTAAAACTCTTTATTTGAGAGTTTAAAACTCTTTCTTTGAGAGTTTAAAACTCTTTCTTAAGAGTTCAAAACTCTTTCTTTGAGAGTTTAAAACTCTTTCTTTAAGAGTTTAAAACACTTTCAGAGGATTCACCAACCAACTGGGTTATGACTGCTTTTTTTTTTAAAGTTGCATATCCTTTACAGAACGTTGCAGTCCACACCAGCATTTTACTGCCGTTGTTGATGTCTTGGCAAATTTTACTTTCAGTAGTTTTCCATTGCTTTCTGAACGACCGGCTCCCATACCAGCATGTTAAAACCTGCAAGACATGGTCTGTTGCCAAATAGGTCACCGCTGTGTTTTGAACGTGGGTAAGTGGCATTATGAATTGCTTCCGCAACGCCATCGCCACGGAGACCAGCAGATGTCGGTTTTAGAATCATGCCGATCTGGAGCAACTGTAGTCGGAACATGTAAATTTTAAATCCTTACCTAACTGGAACTCTTTAAATTCTGGAAGACTAGCGGAAGCACATAACTGGTAAAATATGTGGTAGTTCCTCTCATCTGAGGCTTGGAACACCACTCTGGGGAAGACAAGAAGAAGTGGGAAATGTAGAAAAACTGTTTGAAACACGAAGGCTGTGAAAATAAACAATAAAAGAATGAAGGAAAATATGTGCTGATACCATATGGTAGATAAAAAGTTAGTTGCATGTCCTTTGCAGGACGGAGCAGTCAACCCCAGCATTTACTGGTTCTTTGTAATTCCTGGGCAAGTTAACATTCAGTAGTTTGTCATTGCTTTCTGAACATGGTAGATAAGGAAAAGTAAAATACTGAGATATGGCAAATGTGAAATGTCAGTGAAATTACAACAGCTAGTTACAGAGAGTTCGTAAAAATATGAGGGGAAACCACCCACCCACTCACAGACACACACAAACACACACTCACATCCACACACACACAACACACCCACATCCACACACAGCACACACACACAGATAGTAACTAAAGTAAGGGACCCTTGAGGGACACCTTGAGGTACACTTGGTTTATGTGCTACCCCCCACATTTGTATAGACTAGTCAGCATGCAATGGTAACGTGGTAAATATTACAAGGCCACCTTTATATCCCCGGACATTTCTAGGTACTCATTTAAGCTTGGTCAGCTGAGAACCCATTTTTTTAATATATCTGCTTTGATGGGAATTTCTTCTTCTTCTCTTCTTCTTGTGTTCATCCAATTTTTTTTTTCCGGATGTGATTGCGTTGTGCCTGTTTACAGCAAAGCTGTGTTCTTGCGCCGTTAGGCCGAAACATCCGACTTCTGCGGGCATTTGTTGACCGGGTTAACCATCCCGGGGGATGGGGATTTAAACAAATTACTACCAGGCTGATAGGCAAAATTGCTAACCACCATACTACCACAGCTGCTATTTGGAGGCAACATGTTGGCATCCTGGTGTGGTCACTATAGCTTTAAATGTTTATATTGTCTAATGTGCCACCTTTACTTCTTCTTCTATTTCTGTGTTAAAGTTAGTTGCACATCCTCTACAGAACGTCACAAGCAACCCTGGTATTGTTTGGCTGTTTCTAATTTCGTGGCATGTTTACGTTCAGTAGTTTGCCATTGCTTTCTGAATGATCGGTTCTCATACAATTGTATGAAGACCAGCACAAAGCTGTTTCCAAAACGCATGCAGCTCTGCTTTGAATGTGGTATGTGAGATTGCGGATTCTATTTCTATGAGTGCCAATTAATACAATATATTTCATTTATCATGCTATTCCAATGGTCTCAGTGATTGTATTACTCAACTAGAACAAATAAACATTCATTGATCTATCTGTTGTTGTTTGTCCATCAAGAATGATGATGACCATTCATTTCATCCAGTGGGGTTGAAAGTATGGAGCTGTGAGTTCTAAGATGGCTGATAAGGCCTATTTTAGCTCGAAATGTTCTTTGACAATGTAGGCAAAGAATGCTTGACATTGCAGTGGGAGGATCTCCTGCAGTGGTTTTTCTGTCCAGCCTTTTCTTCACAGCTCTTGCAGTCCTGGTTGCTTCACAAATACTGCACCCTTGCGTAATAATGTACGCCACAAACTCTGGTCTTTGGCAGCAGTCTCCCAGGTGTCAAGATAAATTCCAAAAGCTTTCAGTGAGATTTTCAGTGTCTTTAAAGCATTTCCTCTGGCCACCTTGGGAGCATTTACCACAACGAAACTCGCCATAAAAAATTCATTTAGGGAGCCTGTGATCTGGCATGCAAGTTAAGTGACCAGCCCAGCGAATCTGATTCTTCATTAGTAGAGTGTGGATACTGGGCATGGACGCTCTTTCTAGAATTCAGTATCCGAGATCTTGTCTTGCCATTTAATCTTCAACAGCTTCCTAAGGCAGGCTGTGTGGAAGTGGTTTAATTTCCTAGCGTGTCACTGATAAACAGTCCAGGTTTCACAAGCATATAGCAGTGTGGATAATACAACTGCTTTGTAGACTTTCAGCTTTTAATATATCTACTTAGTTAGTTAGTTAGTCGACAGATCATCCTCATTGCACATCGAACCATTCAGTCCTTAAGTGCTTGGATCCCCTCCTCAGCAAATCATCACAGCGTGTAGCAGCTAACGACGCCAGTTCTGTGTTGATTTATCAATCTTCTTTGGCTTCCTGCGTAGTGTTCTTGTTTGGCCACCCCTCTTTTAATTTGCTGTTCTCGCAGTCTGGCCATGGTTGTAGATTTACAGTCATCACTTGGTTCACGCAAAAGTCTTACTTCTCGTAGAGCATTCAGAATGTCAGCCTGGTCCATGACACGTCCGCCCTCCACAGTAGCCTCACCTGCGAGCTTGTCAGCCCGCTCATTTCCTTGTACTCCCGCATGCCCTAGCACGAAGATTAAACTAATCTTTGCCAGCCGAGACTGCTCCAGAGGCAGCAACCATTCTCTTCGAATCGACCCCTCCTCTATCCTCTTGATCATGTTCATTGAATCGCAAAGGAAACATGCCCTAGCGAAAGTCTGTGTCTCGAGCCATGCTATTGCTTTACTTACTGCCATGACTTCCATAGTCAGGCTACTTGTGGTCTCAACAAAAGCACCAGAGTCCTCCTTCACAATTCTCCTTCCGGCCCGAGCTGTAAAGGCACATGAGCTTCTCACATGTCGGACAACCGACCCATCTGTGTAGATGACAGCATCACCGTCTAGCGAATTCTCGAAAATCAACGCTTGTACTTCAGCCTCCACAGCAGCCAGATAACATATCTACTTAACAGTAACACAGTTGTATTACTCAACTACAGGAAATAAGCAATCAAGGATCTATCTGCTAAAGAGCAACAGAGTTATATTATTCAACTAGAACAAATAATCATTCATTTATCTATACACTAAAGAGTAACAGAGTTATATTACTCAACTACAACAGATAAATATTAATTTATCCATCTGCTAAAGAGTAATAGAGGTGTATTACTCAACTAGAACAAATAAACATTCATGGATCTATCTACTAAACAGTAACAGAGTTGTATTACTCAGCTAGAACAAATAATCATTCATTGATCTATCTACTAAAAAGTTACAGTGTTGTTTTACTAAAGTAGAACAAATAAACAAGCATGGATCTATCTTCTAAAGCGTAGCAGAGTTGTATTCCTCAGCTAGAACCAACCAGCAATCATGAACCCATCTAAGACAGCCCTACCTAGATTTCTCCAGAAGGTAGGTTCTCATGTGTGCACCAACGATGGAGTGTTGCCGGCTGAAGCTGATCTCAATATACTTGCCAAAACGGCTGCTGTTGTCGTTCCTGGTGGTCTTGGCATTTCCAATGGCCTGGTGACACACATGAACATGGCAAGTCAGGTCAGTAAAAGATCTTGTACATACCTGGACATAAGGTGCTCTACCCATATTTTTATAGAACAATTGAGACTCAGTGGGTGATCTGGTTGGTTTTGTGTCAGGTGCCTTTAATTCCCAGGATATTTATTGGTAGCCATTTTAGGTTGGGTTGGCTTGGAAGACCAGGTCCATTTTAAAAATCTGCCCCGTTGCGGATTCGAATGAATGTCTATCATGCCAGTGTACGCCATTACTCTACCACAGCTCTAACACAAGGACATACAACAGAAAATTACATGGAGTGGCTTTATGGAACAGTAGCAGCACTTCGAGATTATAAAATTTAACAACAAATAATGTACTGGGATTATAAAACTTCACATCAAATAAAGTACTGGGATGATACAATTAACATCAAGTAAAGTAATGGGAGTGACCAGAGGAAATGGCCGACACTCATGACTCCGAGGAAAGGCCTGACAGACATATAATCAGACTGCTACTGGTACCATTAATATTAAGACTCTTCACTGGCTGTTGAAGATGAGTATAGAGCACATATGGGAATGTCCTGAGTACTGTGATGTCAGTGCTTGACTCAACTCAACTGTTTTACTCCATCTAGCCAACTCTTCCAGGGGAGTCCACTTGCCTTATCCTGAGGTACTCATGCTCTAGTTACTGGTTGATCTTGTTCCATTCTAGCTGAATATCTTACCCATTTAATTCTTTGGTGTTCTATAAAGCCAGTAATTGATGCTATCCCTACACTTGTCCTTAGTTTCTTGTTTGTCTATATTTTCTTATTTTTCCGGCTGCTTTTCTTAGGCATCCCATATCACATGATGTGATTTTACACTTGTGTGTTTCTAGAACTGTCCATGCTGTCACTGGTAACACAGCACCGTAGTTTGCCATTGCTTTCTGAACGACCGCCACCCATACAATTTCGTAAAAAACCAACGCAACGTGGTCTGCTGCCAAATTGCACGCAGCTGTGTTTCAAACGCAGGTATGCTATGTGATAGCTGATGTGCTTACATATAGCATACTGCTCTCTAAGTAATCTGAAACTGACAGTAGGCAAGTCAGCAAGACATTATAACTTAAAGCCACTGAAATCCCACCAATTATGGTTATGATAAGAATTCAACATCACTACACTAAACAATCCCGGAAGTGATCAGTCTTCTATACAAGTGGTTGTAGGGTGTGAGATCTGACTGTCCTAATTGCAAGCTGGTGTCTCTATACAACTTCACATAATATCAACAAATACACAACAAAGACCCACCTCCATAATTGGATTTGAGGCCAAGACCTTCCGTTCAACTTGTGTCTCTGCCTGGGACCCACCCACCGTGGCAAAGTACCGCATGGCAAATTTAGCTGAGACCGTCTTCCCTGCACCAGACTCCCCGCTAACGATGATTGATTGGTTGCGGTCAAACCTAGGCATACGAGACAGTTTCAACAAATCAAAACGATGTTTTCCCGTAGTGAATTTGAATAACCAAGACACAAATAATAGATTGCACGATTTATTGTTTCGCATGTTATTTAATACACAAAATAGTCGCTTGTTAAAGTTTGCAGAAGCCATCATGATTAATCTACATAGGCCAGTTTTGTGCAATTGGGAAAACGTGACAGTCAGTTTAAAATTATCGTGGTAGACAATTGACATTACTGTGCGAACATGTGTATGTTTCAGCTTGAAGGATTTACCTAGTTATTTTACTCTATGTTGTGTGAATTCTGCAGTATGTATCTGATGAGATGTAGAGAAATATGCCAAGCAATAAATCGTGTAAACTATTGTTTGTGTCTCGTTATTCAAATACGAGACAGTGTAAAACAAACAGTCAGAGATAGTCATAGTATATCATCATCATGTGCCATGTCTATAAGCATGGGAGGTCATGTTTCACAATCTTACACAATCACCATCACACTATTTGAGAACTAGATACTGAGAGTGTAAATAAAACACTACAAAATAGGCGGGAGAGATGGTATAATTAGATAGTGAGAACTAGACAGATGAGACAGTATAATTCGGACAGCGCGATATAGATTGATGCAACTGTATAATTTAAACAGTGAGAAGGAGATAGATGTATTTTAGACAGTGAGAACTACACAGATGAGACAGTCTTTTAGACAGTAAGAACTAGACAGATGAGACAGTGTAATTTACATATTGAGAACTAGACAGGTGAGACAGTGTAATTTAGACAGTGATAACTAGACATGAGACAGTGTAATTTAGACAGTGAGAACTAGCCAGATGAGACAGTGTAATTTAGACAGTGATAACTAGACAGATGAGATGGTGTACTTTAAACAGTAAGAACTATGCAGATGAGACAGTGTAATTTAGACAATAAGAACTAGACAGATGAGACAGTGTAATTTAGACAATGAGAACTAGATAGATGAGACAGTGTAATTTAGACAGTGAGAACTAGACAGATAAGACAGTGTAATTTAGACAGTGAGAACTAGACAGATGAGACTGTAATTTAAACAGTGAGAACTAGGCAGATGAGACAGTATAATTTAGACAGCGAAAATTAAACAGATGAGACAGTGTAATTTAGACAGTGAGAACTAGACAGATGAGATGGTTTGATTTAAAAAGTGAGAACTAGACAGTTGAGATTGTAATTTAGACAGTGAGAACTAGATAGTTGAGACAGTGTAATTTAAACAGTGAAAACTAGACAGATTCATATGGTGTAATTTAGACAGTGAGAACTAGACAGGAGACTGTAATTTAGACAGTGAGAACTAAACAGGAGACTGTAATTTAGACAGTGAGTACTAGACAGATGAGACTGTAATTTAGACAGTGAGAACTAGACAGATGAGACACTGTAATTTAGACAAGGAGAACTAGACAGATGAGACAGTGTAATTTAGACAAACAGCCAATAATGCTGGGATTGACTGCAACATCCTGTAAAGGGCATACAACTAACTTTTAACTCTGATGATAGTTGTCTCACACCACTTTCTTTCTAAGAACACGACACATCAAAGAAAGCCCAGTTTACCGAGACATTTGTTTGAAGGCTTCCTCAGCGACGGCAAATATATGTGGGTCCATGGCCCCCATGTCCTGGCCACTGTAGGCCTGGATGATGTCATTGCTATAAATATCCAGATACTCATAGGGGTTGATTGCAACCAGAACAATACCTGAAAAAAATTGAATTGTTAATTAACTGAATGAAACCAAAACAAAAATATGAAATGTTTTGAACATTTAAAAGGGTGTATTTTTTTTCACTCGCTCGCTTTTGAACTCATGCATAGTCCAAACACATTATTTCTAGTAGCACTGGAGTGAATTTTGCGTGTGGATTAGCTTTCCCTATTACCAGTGTCCCTCACCATCAGGCGAACCCACTCCAACTTCAGAGGTACTTGTAATTTACGTCCCCCAAGTCAAGGATGACAGATCAACATTTTAGTCCAGCTGTCCGGTGTAGGGGTTGAACCGCTTACCTCTGCATCAGCATACCGGATGTTTAAGAACGCGCGTTCTTATCCATTCGGCCACGCGGACCTATTTTGTGTAGACACCAATTAGTGAATGTCTGTAATTGTTTTCATTGTTCTCCATGTTTCTGATCGATACGGTAGTACTCATTCCCTCCATGCTCTACTCATTCCCTCCATGCTCTACTCATTCTCTCCATGCTCTACTCATTCCCTCCATGTCCTACTCATTCCCTCCATGTCCTACCATGTACTCCCAAACCACTCATCTATGTCTCTAATTCTATTTACTTCATGTCTTCTACAGCCTGTGCCGTCTTTCCCAATTCCTACATAGTTCTAACATTCCATGTGCCATTGCTAGGGATTTTCTAAAGTGACTATCAGGAAAAAAATCTTCATCAAACAGTCAACATTTACCACAATATGTGTAGATAAGGCTCTGCTCAACAAACAGTCAACACTTACCACAATATGTGTAGATAAGGCTCTGCTCAACAAACAGTCAACACTTACCACAATATGTGTAGATAAGGCTTCGTTCAACAAACAGTCAACATTTACCACAATATGTGTAGATAAGGCCCCATTCAACAAACAGTCAACACTTACCACAATATGTGTAGATATGGCTTTGTTCAACAAACAGTCAACACTTACCACAATATGTGTAGATAAGGCTTTGTTCAACAAAGCGAACCTTCAGATTATACAGAACTGTGAACATAAAAAAACATTATAGAACTATTATCCACTTCATCAAAAATATGAAAGCTCTGTGACTGGTTATATTACTCTTATTATTATTATTCTTTTACAACTTCCCATAGTCTTTGATGCTCTCTAGCACAAGTTTCCATGTCTTTATATCATTGATGAAGTAGCTCCAATCGATTACATTGAGTTCTTTTACATCATTAGATCCAGTTCCGTGCTGTACCTGTATCTTCTTCTTGGATTCTCTCTTGATTTTGTACCTCGGATGGAGGCAGTGGAGATGAGGCTTTTGAGGACAATGTTAAGAATATCATGGACAGGAAAGGGGAAAAAAACACTGAGATACTGGCAGTTGCAGGCGTTGCTGTATTACTCATAACAACTGTAAGAAAGAGACATTAAATTTATGGAAGAATTTCAAAAGAAGAGAAAGATTACAAAGCATAGATTTATGTGGAAATATACTAGACAAGAGAGACAGAGGAAGACAGAGGCAGATGTATGTTGAAAGCATAAACAGCTGGACAAAAAAAAAAAAATAACATAAGCAGCTTCAACATAATGAAAATATTTTGTGACACAGAAGTTTAGAGAGTCATGACTGCCAACGTCTGCTCCAGACAAGTCACTCTGAAGAATTCCTTCTGTGTCTTTCTAAAATGGATTCATTCATTCAACATGACTAAGCAAATCTTAATCTGTAATATTTCATGGTATTGATAACTCATGGGTAGGTATATAGTTCATAATTCATACAAATATATATAATAGAGGCTACGACGTCTTGTTCTTCTTTCATTCGCTTGAAATGTGTCTATAACTGCAATGTTGTCTCTTGTATTAATTTAACTGTCTTTTTTAGTTTACTCAGTTGTCCTCAGAGTTTATCACCTACTGTTGTTTCTCTAGGCCAGAAATTTTGCCTAGATATGTTGTATTTTGGGCAGCCTTGAGTATGTGATCTGCTGTCTGTGACCCCAATGGCTGATTTGCCAGGCTACGATGACATAGTTGTTAGTGCACTTCCTGCCCAGACAGTCATCCAAGTTCAATCTCAGCAAAGGCAGGATTATTTTTGCCCACGGACACAGATCTGGGGTCAACCCAGTTTAATAAAAACGGGTACCAGGCAAGCTTCAGAATTCAATTATTGATATTCAGGCCTCCTATGGGCTGGTGTTATTTCTTCTATGGGTTCTGGGTGTATCATTGTCAACGACTCCAACCCAATGCCCAGGCAGATTATGTAAGGTTTAGATGAGGTTATTATCTATCTGGGTGACATAGTAAACTTTTGCCCGTACAGTTGTCTTAGTCCCGCCTCGGGCAAGTGCCCTTTATTTCTTCAGTCTTTAATAGATATCATCCTGGCATACAGCAGAAAGGGTATTAAATGATGTAGTAATATTTGTATTACTATTTCTATAATTGTTATTAAATGTTTAGTCTCTCTCTCAAATGCACTTTCTTTCTTGTTTTTTCTCTCTCTCTCTCTCTTGCTCACTTTCTTTCTTACTCTCTCTATCTCTCCCTTTCTTGATCTCTCTCTTTCTCTCTCTCCCTGTCTCTCTTTCTCTATTTCCCTCTCTCTTTCTCTCCCCCTCTTTCTCTATCCCTCTTTTTCTTTCTCTCTTTCTCCCTCTCTCTTTCTCTCTCCCTCTCTCATGCCTTCCATTATGGTTCTATTTAAATCACTGTAAAGCTTGATACAGTCAAAGTATTTTAGTTTCCACGAAGTGATAATGTTATGAGCCAGATTTCTTCACTGCACACATGCTGTAGAATGTCCATATTTTTGTCTCAAAAACAATATATTCCCTTAGTGAATGTAAACACAGAAACCACAAACAGTTGATCCACATTCAATCAACACCTGTGACTATATTTTAATTGTTTCAGCTTAAGTATTATTCATTTATTCACTTTATATGATATATAACTCAGCAATATGGACCCGACGAGATGCAGAAAATTTGCCAGGCAATAAACCATGCAAGATATTGTTTGTGACTTCTGTGTTATAAGTTTTTCTTTTTTCTTTTTGATCCACAGAATTTTAAGAATTTTTCTGTGACATCACAACAAGAAACAATATTATCTTTATTGTTTGTCAAATAGTAAGGGATACACAGACAAACACATACACATATACTGTGATATTTTTTTTTACACTTTTATCAATCAAACCCATACCTTCAGGCTCGTTCAGGTAACTCAAAGACGTCAGGTCATTTTCACCAATCAAAATCTCAGGATTCCGCAGATGAGGTAGGGTTTTCTCCGTGACATTAATCTTACCCTCCTGAGAGCAACATCACACAAATTATTTTAACAGGGCCATGAAATGCCAAGTCAACATTCAACAGTACACAATATTTACAATTGCTCATAAAACATCTCAAGTATAGTTTCACAACTGAAACTCATTCAAACATGTCCAGTGAACTCTGTGTTCTTTCAAGCATGTAATTTATAATGTGTGCTTCTTTTCCACGATCAACTTTTAAGTGTTTTTATTAGTATTTTTTTTTATATGAGTTTCTTTTGTATTATCATTTCTAACGTATGTATGTCTTTTTTATGTCCAAAGTAAATTACCGACGGTGTCTATAGTGTACACAAATCCATAATGTAAGCATAGCCAGTGATGTCAACAGTATCTGTAGTGTACACAAGTCCATGATATAAACAGTGTCTGTAGTGTACACAAGTCCTTGATATAAACTGTGTCTGTAGTGTACACAAGTCCATGATGTCAACAGTGTCTGTAGTGTACACAAGTCCATGATATAAACTGTGTCTGTAGTGTACACAAGTCCATGATATAAACCTGTGTCTGTAGTGTACACAAGTCCATGATATAAACCTGTGTCTGTAGTGTACACAAGTCCATGATATAAACTGTGTCTGTAGTGTACACAAGTCCATGATATAAACTGTGTCTGTAATGTACACAAGTCCATGATATAAACTGTGTCTGTAGTGTACACAAGTCCATGATATAAACTGTGTCTGTAGTGTACACAAGTCCATGATATAAACCTGTGTCTGTAGTGTACACAAGTCCATGATATAAACTGTGTCTGTAGTGTACACAAGTCCATGATGTCAACAGTGTCTGTAGTGTACACAAGTCCATGATATAAACTGTGTCTGTAGTTTGCACAAGTCCATGACATAAACTGTGTTTGTAGTGCACACAAGTCCATGATATAAACTGTGTCTGTAGTGTACACAAGTCCATGATATAAACTGTGTCTGTAGTGTACACAAGCCCATGATATAAACTGTGTCTGTAATGTACACAAGTCCATGATATAAACTGTGTCTGTAGTGTAAACAAGTCCTTGATGTCAACAGTGTCTGTAGTGTACACAGGTCCATGATATAAACTGAGTCTGTAGTGTACACAAGTCCATGATATAAACTGTGTCTGTAGTGTACACAGGTCTGTGATATAAACTGTGTCTGTAGTGTAAACAAGTCCTTGATGTCAACAGTGTCTGTAGTGTACACAGGTCCATGATATAAACTGAGTCTGTAGTGTACACAAGTCCATGATATAAACTGTGTCTGTAGTGTACACAGGTCTGTGATATAAACTGTGTCTGTAGTGTAAACAAGTCCTTGATGTAAACTGTGACTGTAGTGTACACAAGTCCATGATATAAACTGTGTCTGTAGTGTACACAAGTCCATGATGTCAACAGTGTCTGTAGTGTACACAAGTCCATGATATAAACTGTGTCTGTAGTGTACACAAGTCCATGATATAAACAGTGTCTGTAGTGTACACAAGTCCTTGATATAAACTGTGACTGTAGTGTACACAAGTCCATGATGTCAACTGTGTCTGTAGTGTACACAAGTCCATGATATCAACAGTGTCTGTAGTGTACACAAGTCCATGATATAAACCTGTGTCTGTAGTGTACACAAGTCCATGATTTCAACAGTGTCTGTAGTGTACACAAGTCCATGATTTCAACAGTGTCTGTAGTGTACACAAGTCCATGATATCAACAGTGTCTGTAGTGTACACAAGTCCATGATATCAACAGTGTCTGTAGTGTACACAAGTCCATGATTTCAACAGTGTCTGTAGTGTACACAAGTCCATGATATCAACAGTGTCTGTAGTGTACACAAGTCCATGATATAAACCTGTGTCTGTAGTGTACACAAGTCCATGATTTCAACAGTGTCTGTAGTGTACACAAGTCCATGATTTCAACAGTGTCTGTAGTGTACACAAGTCCATGATATCAACAGTGTCTGTAGTGTACACAAGTCCATGATTTCAACAGTGTCTGTAGTGTACACAAGTCTATGATATCAACAGTGTCTGTAGTGTACACAAGTCCTTGATATAAACCTGTGTCTGTAGTGTACACAAGTCCATGATTTCAACAGTGTCTGTAGTGTACACAAGTCCATGATTTCAACAGTGTCTGTAGTGTACACAAGTCCATGATATAAACCTGTGTCTGTAGTGTACACAAGTCCATGATTTCAACAGTGTCTGTAGTGTACACAAGTCCATGATTTCAACAGTGTCTGTAGTGTACACAAGTCCATGATTTCAACAGTGTCTGTAGTGTACACAAGTCCATGATTTCAACAGTGTCTGTATTGTACACAAGTCCATGATTTCAACAGTGTCTGTAGTGTACACAAGTCCATGATATAAACTGTGTCTGTAGTGTACACAAGTCCATGATTTCAACAGTGTCTGTAGTGTACACAAGTCCATGATTTCAACAGTGTCTGTAGTGTACACAAGTCCATGATATAAACCTGTGTCTGTAGTGTACACAAGTCCATGATTTCAACAGTGTCTGTAGTGTACACAAGTCCATGATATAAACTGTGTCTGTAGTGTACACAAGTCCATGATTTCAACAGTGTCTGTAGTGTACACAAGTCCATGATTTCAACAGTGTCTGTAGTGTACACAAGTCCATGATTTCAACAGTGTCTGTAGTGTACACAAGTCCATGATTTCAACAGTGTCTATAGTGTACACAAGTCCATGATTTCAACAGTGTCTGTAGAGTACACAAGTCCATGATTTCAACAGTGTCTGTAACTTAAACAGATCTTTGATATAAACTGAGCCTGTGATGTAAACAGTGTCTGTAGTTGTAACAGATCCATGATGTAAACAGTGTCTGTAGTTTAACAGATCCATGATGTAAACAGTGTCTGTAGTTGTAACAGATCCATGATGTAAACACAACCCATGATGTGAACAACAGTTTACCCCATAAATAATCACCCCCCCCCCTTCCCTCCCC
Organism: Cepaea nemoralis; assembly: GCA_014155875.1. Classification (NCBI taxonomy): domain Eukaryota; kingdom Metazoa; phylum Mollusca; class Gastropoda; order Stylommatophora; family Helicidae; genus Cepaea; species Cepaea nemoralis. The sequence continues at coordinate 117,771 of JACEFZ010023987.1, forward strand.
CCACCTGTGTGAAGCACAACTTAACATGTAACCTGGACTTTGTTCCACCAGCTGCCAATTACATTTCTAAGCACTACACATGAATATTTATCAAGATAACTATTTGCCTAGTCCAGGCTACTACCTATATCTACCTAAAAGGTCAGTTTAGTCCAAGGGTGTATACTGCCGCAAGGATGCGACAAGTACTATGTCTTCACGTATTCTAGGTTAATGACATAATGAGGTGAGGGTAAGCTGTTCTCTTCCTCCGTCTTTCGGGTGGGTGCATAACTGTGAGAGTTTGGGTAAGTGATGTAAGTATGTATGCAGGACTGTATGTATGTAGGACTGTATGTATGTGTTTATGAATGTGCGTGTGTATATGTCTGCCTGCCTGCCTGTCTCATAACATTGTAATATGCATTGCTCATGTTTACAATATTAATTTGACAATGTTTTTTTCCCTATGTGAATGTAACATGCACAATGATGAACGAAAGAGGAGTGATTGGAAGGGCTGAATGTAAGACAGGCCTGTATGCCCAATTTGTGACCCTTTGAAAATAAAGTTCATTCGTTCGTTCATTCTTTCCCAGAAAATTTGTGAGTTAACGTCTCTCAAGATATCTTCCCTGTCCTTCCTACCTGTCCATAGTGTTCTCATCATTCCTCTATAAAACCACATCTCCGCAGCTTCCACATAACTCCTCACTTGTCTGCTAACAATCAGCAGATCAATCAGCACTGGGTGAATGATGTGCTCAAAACTGCACCGGCCGCCTTTACTTCCCAGGACACACCTGGTACCCATTTTAGGCTGGGTCAACTTGGGATTCCGGGTCAATTTAATCAATCTGCCTCACTGGGGTTTCAAACACATAACCCACGGGCAAACAGGCAAGCATGCTAGCCACAGCACTACCACGGATTCCACCCATTTCATTATCACCATAATGTACCCTGCCAAATCATACAAGCATTCATGCATCCCTTTAGATCCCAGTCCTTGGTGTTTCACTTTGCTTCGCATTTGAAAAGAAAAGATGTTCCGGGCCCGTTCAACCTTCGAGTTTTTAACTGGTTATAATTAGGGTCTGTATTGTGTCCCTTCCTCTGCTTGTGTAGATGGGGCTGTGATTTTGCTTCCTGTAGTTAGTGTTTTCTGTCTGTAAGTAAGTTTCCACTTTAGTGGCTTCTCACGTGTCTGGTCAGAGTCGCACACTTGCAAGGTTTGGTGTAGTTGTATTCCTGCTCCATCTCATGGTGTTTTTCCTTCAGGGAGTGTTTTTACCAGTTGTCATCCCTCCTGAGGTTCTATCTATTTCCCCACTTTGGGCTGTCTTCGTATCTTCTTGATCTTCTCTGGTATCTTGTGTCATAGGACGGCTTGATACAAGGTAAGTTAATAAGTAAGTCACAAATGGTTGTAGAAAAATAACTAAATATGATAACAACTTGAAACCAGTTTATTTGTATACATACATTGTCCTTTATTTCTCAACATAATTTCCACCAACATTGATACACTTATCCCATCGTTTTATCAGTCCTCCCAAGGCAGCATAGAACTGCGTGCTCTGTTTTCTAAAGCACGTTTTCACTTCATATTCAACTTCGGCGTCATTCGCGAAATGTCTCCTGCCAAGGTGGGTTTTCAGTGGACTTAGCCCCTAGCAATTTCCTGTAAAGCGGTGCATAGCCGGGTAGAAAAAAATACGAGGACGAGTCAATAAGTAAGTCATACAGTTCTGTGGGATGGCAAGGTAAATGAAACATAGCATGCAGTTCTATGCAGCCGGCTTGGGAGGACTGATAAAACGATGGAATACTGGGAAGGTTAACCCGGTCAACAAATGCCCGCAGAAGTCGGATGTGTCGGCCTAACGGCGCAAGAACGCAGCTCTGCTGTAAACAGGCACACCGCAATCATGTCCGATAAAAAACTCCTCTTGAACGCAGAAGAAGAAGAAGAAACGATGGGATAAGTGCATCAATGTTGGTGGAAATTATGTTGAGAAATAAAGGGACAATGTATGTATACAAATAAACTGGTTTCAAGTTGTTATTATATTTAGTTATTTTCTACAGCCATTTGTGACTTACTTATTAACCTACCCTCGTAGCTTGATCTGGTGGAGCGTAATCGCTTCTCCTAGCCATTGTCTACTCCTTGTTGCTGCTATTTTGGTTTTCTTCTTCCTCTTCTACCTCCTTTTTCTGTTGCTTCCTCTTCTGTCTAGGACATGATGTCTTCTGCTTCTTGGTATTCTAGAACAATCCTATAAATAATATTCCCCCCCCCCCCCCCAGACACCATCTCAGGCCACCCAGCATCATTTCTCTCGCCCTGCACCTACCTCCACTACCTCTAATCTTTTGAGTCATCACAATGTTTACCAATGCCCCTCTCATTCTTCTTCTTCTTCTTCTTCAGCATTCCGAGTCACTGAGGTTCTTTGCTGCAGATATAATCCGTCTCCATTCTCATTACATAATCAAAAACAATTTTTTCTTTTTGCGGTCGCTTACTTTGAACTCAAGCGTAGTACAGACATGATACTTTTAGTTGTACTGGGCTGAATCTTGTGTGTGGATTAGCCTTCCCTATTACCAGTGTCCCTTGCCCTCAGGTGAACCCATTCCGACATCAGAGGTACTTGTAATTTATGTCCCCAAGTCAAGGACGAGAAGAGCATTGTTTGATACCATATATAGTTGCATGTCCATTTCAAGACGTCACAATAAACCCCAGAATTTTTTATTTTAGTCTGTTTGTGATTTACTATTCAATTTTTATATTCAGTAGTTTGCCACTGCTTTCTAAAAGACCATTGAAATCAAAGTGCATAGAGTATCCAATAAATGTACAATACTATTCATGTGACCTGGTACTTTAAAACAGTTAGTTGCATATCCTTTACAGGACGTAGAGGTCAACCCCAGCATTTTTTGGCTGTTCGTGTTTCCTGGGCAAGTTTACGTTCAGTAGTTTGCCATTGTTTTCTGAACGAGCGGCACCCATACTTTTTCCATAAAAAATCAACACAGGGCGGTCTGCTGCCAAATCGCCCACAGCTGTGTTTCGACCGCGGTATGCTGGATTACGAATTGCGCCAGTAACCCCTTCGCCACGGAACCTGATACTACAAGAGTTAAAATATAATACAAACATAAAACTGAACATGAAGAAATTAACACAACTCCAAACAAGGCTAACATATCTGTCCAAAAACAAAAATAAAACAGAACTATCAAATATATGTTTGTTTCTACCCATTCAACATACATAATATGTATAATATTATGGCACTATACCATTTCTGTGACTCGATAATGTGGCTCGAAGCTATTTATGTGACTAAATGTTATTTGAGCTGCTCAATGTTATTTATGTGACTAACTGTTATTACTGTGGCTCAATGTTTTTATATGACTTAAAGTTCAATATGTGACTCAAAATTATTTACGTGACTAAATGTTATTTATGTGACTCAACATTATTAATACAACTCAATGTTATTCATGTGACCTGTTGTTATTTATGTGACTCAACGCTACCAAGAAGTATATAACAGATCCAGGACTCATATAATGATCACTATATATATATATATATATATATATATATATATATATATATATATATATATATATATATATATATATATATCTTCTTCTTCTTCAGCATTCCGAGCCATTGAGGTTCTTTGCTGCAAATACAATCTGTCTCCATTCGTCTCTCTGGTGGACCTTCTCTTGCCAGTCGTTGATTCCAAGTGCTTGTAGGTCTGTATGTATATTATCTCTCCACCGCCTTCTTGGTCTACCTCGGGGTCTACGGTCATTTATTTCCTGAGTGTAAGCGAGTTTTGTTTCCCTATTATCTTCCATTCTTTCTATATGCCCCAGCCATTGTAGTCTATTAGCCTTCATGATACCAGTGATTAGCGGGGACTTAAACAAATCATAAATGTCTTTGTTACTTCTTCTTTTCCACTCTCCACTTTGTGTATCCCTAATGGGTCCAAAGATGCGTCTTAAAATTTTGTTCTCAAAGGTTTGTAACAAGGCTTCGTCTCCTTTCGTTGTACTCCAGGTTTCAGAGCCATACAGCACCACTGGTCTGATCAGTGTTTTGTATATTGTGATTTTGGTGTTACGAGATAGCGCCTTTGATTTTAGTAGATGTTGTAGTGCATAGTATATCTTATTTCCAGAGTTGATTCTAGTTTGTATTTCTTCCCTTATGATGTTGGAGCAGTTGAAGATTGTATATATATATAATCATCATCATCATTGTCTTCCTAAATGGCATGGTTGATCATGTTTGGCAGCATATATCAATTCATATACTGGCATCTTCCTGTGCCACTGAAAATACTGTCAAAAATCCACTCTCTCTATCTTCCTTTATCATTCTTTTCATTGGGGGGGGGGGGGGGGGGGGGGGGGGGGAAGAAGGGGGGGGGGGGGGGGGTGGGGTGGGAATATATAGGGGGGGGCCAGGGAGGGGGGGGGGGGGGGGGGGTGGCACGTAGGGGCGGGAGGGGACACGAGGGGAAGCGCCGCATGCCTGGGAGGAGCAAGTAGACGCTGTGGTCAGGGAACTGACGGAAGGAAGTAGACATGACACGTATAAGTAGAGTAAGACGGATGGGAGATATACACGGGTAGAACTCCAAACACACTAGAGGAAGATACACAAGTAGACCCTCAGATACGGCTACACAAGTAGACCTCTGACCGATACACAAGAAGACACTGACAGATATACAAGTAGACACTGACAGATACACAAGTAGACTCTGACAGATACACAAGTAGACTCTGACCGATACACAAGTAGACACTGGCCGATACACAAGTAGACTCTGAGCGATACACAAGTAGACACTGACAGATACACAAGTAGACTCTGAGCGATACACAAGTAGACTCTGACAGATACACAAGTAGACACTGACAGATATACAAGTAGACTCTGACAAATACACAAGTAGACACTGACAGATTACAAGTAGACTCTGAACAGATACCAAGAGACTCTGTCCGATACACAAGTACACTGACAGAATACAAGTAGACTCTGACAAATACACAAGTAGACACTGACAGATATACATGTTGACTCTAGACCGATTACACAAGTAGACTCTGACCGATACACAAGTAGACTCTGACAGATACACAAGTAGCACTGACAGATATACATCTAGACTCTGATCGATACACAAGTAGACGCTTACCGATACACAAGTAGACACTAGGACCGATACACAAGTAGACTCTGACGGATACACAAGTAGACTCTGACCGATACACAAGAAGACACTGACAGATATACAAGTAGACACTGACAGATACACAAGTAGACTCTGACAGATACACAAGTAGACTCTGACCGATACACAAGTAGACACTGGCCGATACACAAGTAGACTCTGAGCGATACACAAGTAGACACTGACAGATACACAAGTAGACTCTGAGCGATACACAAGTAGACTCTGACAGATACACAAGTAGACACTGACAGATATACAAGTAGACTCTGACAAATACACAAGTAGACACTGACAGATATACAAGTAGACTCTGACAGATACACAAGAAGACTCTGTCCGATACACAAGTAGACACTGACAGATATACAAGTAGACTCTGACAAATACACAAGTAGACACTGACAGATATACATGTTGACTCTGACCGATACACAAGTAGACTCTGACCGATACACAAGTAGACTCTGACAGATACACAAGTAGACACTGACAGATATACATCTAGACTCTGATCGATACACAAGTAGACGCTTACCGATACACAAGTAGACACTGACCGATACACAAGTAGACACTGACAGATATAGAAGTAGACTCTGACAGATACACAAGAAGACTCTGACCGATACACAAGTAGACACTGACCGATACACAAGTAGACGCTGACCGATACACAAGTAGACTCTGACCGATACACAAGTAGACACTGACCGATATACAAGTAGACTCTGACAGATACACAAGAAGACACTGACAGATATACAAGTAAACTCTGACAGATACACAAGAAGACTCTGACCGATACACAAGTAGACACTGACCGATACACAAGTAGACGCTGACCGATACACAAGTAGACTCTGACCGATACACAAGTAGACGCTGACCGATACACAAGTAGACGCTGACCGATACACAAGTAGACGCTGACCGATACACAAGTAGACGCTGACCGATACACAAGTAGACACTGACCGATACACAAGTAGACGCTGACCGATACACAAGTAGACACTGACCGATAGACAAGTAGACGCTGACCGATAGACAATAGACACACACACCTCTTGAAATTTAAGGGGAAACAAATACCTCTTTTTCACGGGAACATAATATTCATTTTATTGTTTGCAAGGGACATAACTCGCCAACGTTTGTTCTAAAGAAGCAATTAATTACGTTAATGTTAAATGTTTAATATAATGACACCATCTACTCACAGTTAACACAATAATTTAACATCCTAAAGTTTGAAATATATTTACTGCTAAAAATAATAAAATATACTTGTTAATGCAATATACACAATGTTGCAACACTGCAAGCTACATGCACGATGTTAACGACTGTCCTACAATCGATGCCCTGACATTGTTACTCTGGTTCCTCTTCACAACGTATAAACCTTTCGCCTATTTCATTAGTTGTCCATGGAAAATTTTTGTATGGCGTGTGAAAGGCCATAAAAAAAAAAAAAAAATTTATTACAACACTTCTTTATGATTGTAAAATTTAGTACACATGAGTGCGAGTAAGAAACAAGAAAATGTGAGTGAAAAATGAATGAATGAATACAAAACCACATATGTTCACCAAACCAATGAGATTGTAAAACTTTGTGCTAATTCAGATGCTTGTTTACTTTTTACAAAAAAAAAAAAAAAAGGGAAAAAGTGAATGAACCCTTACAAATAAGGAACAAAAAAAAATAAGCAAGGAGAAAAAGATAACCAACTCCTTTTACTTCTACTATTATTGAACATTCCATGTTGTGACATGTTAGATTGAAACAGAGGACCTAATTAGTAGTGTTCTCTGGAAATATATCTTGAATAATAAATAGACAAGATAAAGGATATGATTTTGCACGTTTTTGTCTAGAGGTCTCTCAAATAAGATATATAAACATTCCCGCATAGCCCTTTTGGAGAACCATTTTTCCCTTTGCTCTGAACCCCCACTGTGAGACTACCAAGTATCTACACAGAAATTTATAAAAGAAGAAAAAGGTTCCCTCAAGGCCAAAGAAGATCTGGACTATTCGCCCCTGTGCAACTGAGGATTCTATTCACTCATCATAATGTTGTCAGTGTGCTGTTCGTCCGTCACATTAGATCTTCCCTTATTTTGTTTGTGTCAAAAGTGACCTATATCAGTTGTCCAATTAGACTTTAGGACTTTAGGATTCAATTTTAGTAGATAAACTCAACAATAACTGTACATAACATCTGTTGAACAAGACATCTACATGACAGGTTCTTGACAAAAGTGGGACATACATTCACATAGAATAGTTTACACCACAATTGTACAAGACATACATCAAGAGAGATACTTGACAACATCTATACAGGACTTTTCACAATATCTGTAACCAACCACAGTAACTTAAGACATTCACCAGAGACAATACTTGACAGCAACTGTACAAGACATTCTCCTGAGACATGTACTTAAAACACTGGTTCATTAATACACTTTATTGAGCTGCTGGTGGGTCGAGTGAAGACCAATGGTTCATCTTTTGCCATGTCAACACTTCAACACGTACATGCATAATGTACAAATATGCCGAACATGCATGCAGATAAACATGATACAACAACTCCTAATTACTCCACCAACTGATCAATAAACTCTCCTCCTCCTCTCCAATCTCTAACTACACCACTCATTTACTGTATCTATCATCAATTCCTGTCTCTTGGGAATTTGATAAAATCCTATTTATGGGAAACTCAAGGAAGGAACTACTGTTCTGGATCAGTTTGCATCCTGTTATCATCAGCAATTGATGTTGGGAAAGCTCCAGGTAGCAGACTTCCTGTAATAAGTCCCATGGCAGATCATTCCTCTTGAGATCAGAAGTTGGGATGATGATACGGTACTGTCTCTCACTGTTGACCAGACTGCTGGTGAAAGCGAACACTGGGGTACTTGACAAGGTTGAGGATATCACTCTCCTGACATTGGGAGATGTATTCTCGGTACATGTAGATCATGACTTGCTGAAGAGACCCAGAATTATGAACACAGTCCAATATATTACAGCACCTCACTTAGCCAGTCTAACCTCACCTACTCTTCAAGTCTTCATTCACAATCACTGTGTGAGCACCAGGCTGGTTATTCTCCAAGTTAAGTCTCAGATGAACAATCACTGCAAGTTACTTCACCAGGTTTATATGAATGTAGTTATTAACAAGAGACTTGATTTTAATTTCTCAGATGACATTGATATACTTAATGATCACTGTACTGATCACTATAATAATCCATATAATCACATTAATGGATTCATCAGAACTGTTTGTCTCCCCATTTTCATTCAGCGGTTAGAGAGCTGAGATAAAAGCCTCCAAGAAATTCCTACATTTTGGATTCTAGGAGAATAAGTGTTCCATTGGGGCACAGGTTTACTTTCCATGAGCCTGACCGAGACAAACTGTAGACGGGGGTCTTCTTTATTAAAGAGCATGGTTCACTGTGCAGCAAGACAGATTCACCAATGTCGACCATTCCTGCTTTCTGTTTAAAAACAGTTACTTTCAGTTGACTGGGGCCAAGGTTGTCATGAAAATAAAGGCTGGCAATTCAGCCTGTGTTCATCTGTGATTTCCCTGGATTTCACTTATAGGGAGTCAATTCTGGATTTGGGACTCCTGGTTAGTTGTCCCAGATGATATATGAAGGCCTCTCCACCATCCTCTGTTCTCTGTTGATATACAAAATGGCACAACATCTCTTTACATTTGTTAAAAGAAAATGTTATCATACATCAACATACACAGATGGAGATGGAGAGGTTAAGGGAGGGTGTTGACCAAACACACCTCTCCTGGTTGATAATGAAGTGTATTTCACTCTGATGTACTGTGGGTGATATGTTTTCATTATTCACCTTTATCTGTGGTAATCACAAGCCTATATGCTGAGACAGGGTAGCTTAACACAATTACAAGCATTCACTATGGCTAAGTTTTTTTCAATGTTTAAACCACAGTAGACCTGGGCACAATGAGGAACAGACACAGTAAAGCAAGCACTATAAGGCAAGCAGCATGAGCAAGCATTGTGACACAGCAACATGAGACAGGCATTGTGAATCAGCACATGAACAGGCATGGTGAGGCAGAATGGAAAATAGGCATTTACAACTGCAATATGCAATATGTATTAAACTAATGGCATTTACCCAATTAGCAGACCAGACATCCATTCCAATGGTTGTGATGTTGGTGCATGAATGTCCTATTCCATACACACTCACACAGCAATGCCAGACCTCACCCCTTTCAGACCAGACTTGGCTCACAAGTACATCATCATCATGTGTTCTTTCCCCACTGAGTAATGTCCATATCTACTACAGTAGGTAACAGAAGCCAAATTGCATAAGCAATTGTTCTCATATGCACCAAAGCACACATGGGAAAAACATGATTTGTCCTTGTAAATTTGCATGAGTCATACAGTATATTCAGCCGACTAAGACACAGGTTCACACACCTATTGTCCTTTTAGGAACTAGTTTATATGAACCAACCAACAGTAGAGGTACCAGTGTAATACTTCAGAGAGAAATTATATTAATTCTCCTGAGCGTAATCTAGCCACCAGGCATCACAGGAACTTTGCAATTCTGGCGTGCCATACACGTCCTGCTTACATATGGATATTGAAGCATCTTTCTTTCTACTAATGTGAGAGGCTACTTATCAAATCACCAGCTCACTCACTCCAACATTCTCAGCATTTACAAAGGAACTTGTACATGTTTACATCACACATTCCAATCCAGACTGCCAAATGTTAACTCGCAAGAGCAGTGTACAGTTGGGTTAAGAATGAGTCATGCTAGGCATTTAGAATGCACAAATGGTTTGCGAATTTGCATTGAGTGTAATTTACAATCATCAAGCATACGCAACCAGTCACAACAGGGGAATGATATGCACTTGGAGTATTACAGCGTGGAAGACCTGACAGGTTGAAAATGCAGTATTCAGAATACTGGCACACAGAAGTTCCGTTTTCACTTTCACATTTTCTTCATAAAATACTCTTATATTCTTCTCTTTCGTTCACTAGGCATAACCACAACATTAAAGTATGTTTTAAAGTGGTACCTGTTATCCAGAGAACAATATTTACGGAATCTTTAAGGGCATTTTTGGGTCCCCACATCACAGATAGCGACTGCTCCTGGTGGAATCCTGGCTCAAACTACCAGATATTTCAAATTTGGCCTAGTGAATAGCGTGGGCTCCCACGTATTAGCCAATGAAAAGCGAGCGTATACCGCTGCCCTACCCCACCGCGTTCCAGAACATTCGATTCTATTTATAGCCCTAGCTATCTGGATGGTCTCCGTTCAAAACTAAAAGTATTATTATGGATGTGTTGGACTGGGAATGTGGATGCTCTGATCCATTATGTCACATAGCCCCTCTCTTAAATCTTTCATAGGCATGACAGATAATCTCAGAAATCCACAGTTCCTAGATCCCTCAAGTGGTTTTGTCAATTACTCCCTGTCTCCCTTTACCCCAACTAGAGTAGTACATTTGGAACTAAGTGATTTTTCTTTTTAAAAAAAATTTGCCCCAACATTCATTCTATCAATTAATGAATTTGGTGACATTTGCAAAGAACATGAAGTTAGTCTTGCATGAAGTTCCATTTAGTCACTGGAAGCATCAAGAGTCATGACTCCACTCATATGTGAACTGCCCTTCTATTTACCTCTGACAGTGCTCCACCGCTGACATCCATGCTATATCTCCTGTTTGTGATAAATGATCTCTCTGAGTCACACCATTTCGCAATGTATGAATGGACCATAGAGATTCATTATGTGAAGTAATGGCTTTGCAATTAAACCAACTTCCAGATGAGGTTTAGAGAGAATGGTTGCAATCCATGTATCTCTCAACCTTTCATCTTCATCAGAACTTTCATCCTTCCCTTCGCCACAGGAGAATGATAATCCTGTGAGAGTATTAGCTGAACAACTTTCTCCAACAGTAATCTTGGCATTTGGAACTGGGTTAAAATTTTTGACCAGCACCAGAGCAGAAACAATCACTTCCGGTTGAACTGTGCAAGCAGCCACTGCCGAACTTGTTAAGACTAAAATCTACTATTGCAGACTTTGGGTTAGCGTAGGACAAAGGTTCTATCTTCCCAATAAGCCTCTTGGGTTCGCAGATGGTAGCAATTTCCATTATATTTCCTTTGACTCATTTCTGTAGTCATTACCATAGATTTAGAGGTGCACTTATTGTTTGAGATTTTCTCATTCCGTTAGGCCTCTATTCTGATGTGTTGTGAGAAGTGACAGCATGTTCTCTCCTTAATTGCTCTATAGTTGAAACATCGCGCAATCCCACTTCAAACTTGTCGTAGATTGACAGCGCAGCGTCCATTTATGTGTAAGCTGTTTCTAACGTAGCAACTGAGTTTGTAGATGCAGCCAGACTGTGACTTCTACTACTACTAATCTAGAAGTCCAGGTGGAATTTCCAACTAGTTGTCCGTTCAGCCACGCTCTAGCTAAGTGCTTCGAATGACTGGAAAGTATCCGTTCTTTCTCGCCCACACGAGCAAACCGTTTACATATGGCGAATGAGGCGTTCCCTCTCAGCACACAGAAGTTTGTCATTATCACAGTCACCTTTGAGGGGTGTGATTATGTGGGTATAGCTTCTTAGTTACCAATATTGACTGGAATTTTGGAAGCCATTTTACTGATTTTGAGGACAGGACTGGCCAGGTCTTGTGAATATACCTCGCATCTCAGTAAAAATATAAGATTCAACTGCGCAATGCATTGTTCTTACTTGTATAAAGAGTCGACTGCAGAAGTTGCAGGGATTTTTACCTTGAAAGGAGTCAACTGTTTGAGAACAGTGATCTTTCTTATTAGTCCACTGAATCGCAGACAATGTGTATAGAGTTTCAACTGCTGGAGATGCAGTGATCTCTACCATTTGTATAAAGAGTCGACTGCAGAAGTTGCAGGGATTTTTACCTTGAAAGGAGTCAACTGTTTGAGAACAGTGATCTTTCTTATTAGTCCACTGAATCGCAGACAATGTGTATAGAGTTTCAACTGCTGGAGATGCAGTGATCTCTACCATTTGTATAAAGAGTCGACTGCAGAAGTTGCAGGGATTTTTACCTTGAAAGGAGTCAACTGTTTGAGAACAGTGATCTTTCTTATTAGTCCACTGAATCGCAGACAATGTGTATAGAGTTTCAACTGCTGGAGTTGCAGTGATCTCTACCATATAAGAGTTAACTGTTTGGAGACAGTAATCCTTATTAGTCCACTCTATCACAGACATTTTTCTCCTATCTAGAATCGAGCTACATTCCCACCATCCTTCAGGCAGAAAAGTCTTCTCAATTGATGATGAAAAAGGAGAAGGACATCAGTTTTCCCAACTTTGTCCGCCCTTTAATTTCCACCATTTTCCAGGCAGAAATGCTTCTCAATTGAGGATGAATTGACTTCCGACGTCGGAGACGGATCCACATCTTTTTACAAATGACTGCCAATGTTTAATTTCTTGAAAACTGTCATTTATTTCTTTTATACGCTCTTTTTTTTTTTTTTTTCATTTTCCACCTATATATCCACTGGACATTTATCAGCCTGTCTGGTTATTGTCCATGTTTCTCATCCATACAATAGTTTAGGGTTTAAATAACACTTCATTACTCTTTCATCACTGCATTTGATAGTGTTTTATTGGCCAGTATGTTTTATGTCTTGCAAAAGGTTACCTGGTTCTAATCTCCACAAGCCACCTACCATCAGACGTTGTAATTGCACCAAGACAGTTTTTATTTTTTTCGCAATTCCTTTACAGGACATTGCTATCAACACCAGCATTTTACCGCTGTTGTTGATTTCTTGGCAAGATTACGCTGAGTAGTTTGCCATTGCTTTCTGAGCGGCCGGCTTACTTATCCCGTAAGTCACCAACGCGGAGAAAACCGCTACGAATTTTCGCGCGCTGCGAGACCCTACGTGGATAAACGGGATTACGGAGAAAGTCGTTTAACACCTCTTCCGGGGAGACCGGCACCAAAACAGTAGGAAATAAAAACAGGTAGGTTTATGAAACACCCGCGACAAATGAGACATACTAAACACAGATATATTGCACATAGCTTACAACGAACTCCAATACCGTGAATGTAAATCACAAGGGCGAGATAAAATAAAATAAAATAAAACAATACTAAAATACAAATAAGTATACTACGATACAACGAACGACGTTTCGATTATATTAATGTTCATCGGGAGCAACAAATACAGATCTAAAGAAAAACATGAAATTGCAAAATTGTATATTTGTCAACATCTCAAATTGCATACAGACACTCTCGCCACTTCATCCACACCTCAAAGAAACTGTATGCATGGATGGACTTTATATACTTTATTTCAGGCGAACCTGATATATTTACACAATCAGAATCAGGCGATGATTGCCTGCCTAAATATACAGTGGTCGCCTTTCGTCACAAAACCCGTACATAATCAAATACAATCTCGCTACTCGCTGTCTATAACATGCGCCCTCGTAAACTACACATTGGCTCTCGGAAAAACCACACATGTCCTGTCTGGATGACTGTCCTGTCCCGTCTGACTAAGTTCAGTCCACTCGCTGCCCTTGTCGTCCTAAATTCCGTGCGGTCAGCAAAACCTCGTGCTGTTCTACTCGTCACGTAGTATAGTAGTCTTGTTCATGTCAACCTTGGGTTGTACTACTGTTAAGTCTGTTTACGGGTGTTGTCCCGTGAACTAGCGTCCCCCGCCCTATCCTCGGGGTTGGTCCTATGGTGTCCTAGATATGACACGTCTGTGTCCTCATCTAAGTCCTGTCTTATAACTGTTCTAAGTTATACCTTGCTGTTTGTCTCTACTCTATCTACTCCCTTATAGAGGTCATTATCTACATCCTATCTGTCCTTACCCCTCTTCTGTCTCCTGTCCTATCTATGTCCTACCTAACACTTTGACAATATTAAAACACATATCCTTTGTTGTCAGGAAGGCGGCGCAGAAGCTCAGTTGTGAAATGTGCCAAATGTGAAAATGTGGAGCCGAAGGTGTGCAAACAACTTGATATGGATATATAGAGGGGAGTCAGCGGAGCTATAGAGTGGCATCTCCAACAGTATTGATTCCTGCTGGATGGATGCATCCCAGAGACTGCTGTACGTACATATTCATCTGTTTAACAAATTCCCCCATTTACTTGCATGTTACTTTGTGGTATTTCCTTCTTCCTGGGGAGTGGATTATCACATCATTTGATTGCCCGGGTGTCAATCTCCACGAAATACTGTCCGAAAGCTGACACAGCCCAAGCAGCAAACATGCGATGAACCAAACGGCCAGTTAGTCTCCATTATAATTAATCCTAATGTGCATCTAACTCTAACGGCAGACAGCAACAACAGACATACACTCACGGCACAGTTTCCTAACTCTTGACTGAACTCGGAAATTGTCAGGACTCTATTGTCAGCACCAGCTTCTATATTTACGTGGCTGTTGACAACACCCAACGCCATCTTGGTTGCGACAGTGATCATTAAATCACCTTATTGCGCCGGAACCTGGTTCTCCCATTTTCCGGCAGAAATGACCTAGTTTAAATATTCGTAGGCTGCAAATTTAATGAAAAACCAGAAATATCCTTGATCAGACAATTTTATCAATTCTCCTTGAATTATCTTTTTCCTTAGTTAGTTAGTTAGTCGACAGATCATCCTCGTTGCACATCGAACCATTCAGTCCATAAGTGCTCGGATCCCCTCCTCAGCAAATCCCGCAGCGTGTAGCGGCTAACGACGCCAGTTCTGTGTTGGTTTATCAATCTTCTTTGGCTTCCTGCGTAGTGTTCTTGTTTGGCCACCCCTCTTTTAATTTGCTGCTCCCGCAGTCTGGCCATTGTTGTAGATTCACAATCATCACTTGGTTCTCGCAAAAGTCTCACTTCTCGTAGAGCATTCAGAATGTCAGCCTGGTCCATGGCGCGTCCGCCCTCCACAGTAGCCTCACCTGCGAGCTTGTCAGCCCGCTCATTTCCTTGTACTCCCGCATGACCTGGCACGAAGATGAAACTAATCTTTGCCAGCCGAGACCGCTTCAGAGGCAGCAACCATTCTCTTCGGATCGACCCCTCCTCTATCCTCTTGATCATGTTCATTGAGTCGCTAAGGAAACAAGCCCTAGTGAATGTCTGTGACTCGAGCCATGTTATTGCTTTACTTACTGCCATGACTTCCATGGTCAGGCTACTTGTGGTTTCAGTGAAAGCACCAGAGTCCTCCTTCACAATTCTCCCTCCGGCCCGAGCTGTAAAGGCCCATGAGCTTCTCACATGTCGGACGACCGACCCATCTGTGTAGATGACCGCGTCACCGTCTAGCGAATTCTCGAAAATCAACGCTTGTACTTCAGCCTCCACAGCAGCCGGATTTTCTTGTCTGCATTTTCTATCTAGTTGGATGCAAACTGAAAAGGATGTGCAGAAGTCTGTTGGCACTTGCACCCACTCCTCGCCAGGTTCTAAGTCCTCAAGTGAACACACCTGTTGAAGAATGTCTTCGGCTTGACCCATCCACGACCGTCCTCTTTTTAACCTGCTGCCCTTTACCTTCCTAATTTCACTATGCAGTGGATGTTGTGTGTTTGCGTTAATTCTGAGGTAGGCGCGTGCCCTGCAAACTTGTATTCTCTCTTCAATGGTTGGAAAATCAAGAAGGTAGCGCATCGCCCTGCATGCTGTATCTCTTGTACATCCAAGAATAATGCGCATAGCTTCATTCTGTATCCTTTCCATCCTTTCTATCTGCTTATGGCTGAGAGTCAGGATTGCCATTGCATACTCCAAAACAGACATGACCAGCCCCTCGTACAGAAGACATAGATGGCGCTGCTCACAGTTTGCTGCCGCCATCACCCGCATCGCTGCCAAACCCCGCTTGGCCTTTGTTATCACCTGGTCTATGTGCACATTATAAGCAAGGCTTCGATCAAACCGTATCCCCAGGTAATTCATTGCCTGCGTTCTTTCCACCGTCTCTGAACACAGCATTACAGTTGGTGTTGGATTGTTGACAATATGATTATTCAACGAGAACCAAGTCACTGTTGCCTTTGTTCGGGTTGACCATTGCCCCAGCTTCATCACACCAAGTACTTATGCGATTGAGTTCGGTTTGTAGTTCCACAGCAACCTCCTCTCTATCCTTACCCTGACGATACACTAAAACATCATCGGCATATGACAATGTCCTGCCAGGTCCAGTGATCTGCTCACTGGTGATTCTCACTGTGTAGGCGTTGAACAGTACCGGAGATAATGGTGATCCCTGTGGTAGGCCAGGATATATTGTTGTTGGTTCCGAAGTCCAACTGCCACATCTAAAAACTACTTTCCGTTGGTAGAGGGCTGCAGCGATCCAACTAAGGAGGAATGGACTTACGTTTAGTTCAAGAAGCTGAAACATTAAAAAATCCAGTGGTACTCTGTTGTATGCGTCCTCAAGATCAATCGCTGCAGCAACGGTTTCAGTGCCTGAGTGGAAACCTTCATAGACATCATGGGCAAAGACTGCTGCATTGGTCCAGGTTTCTCTTTTTGGACGGTACCCACCCAGGGTAGGTGGGAAAACACCTTGCCTCTCTAGTTGGCTTGATATTTTCCTGGCAATTACCTTCTCCAGCAGCTTGCCTATTGTATTCTGCATGGTTATAATTCGATATCCCTGAATTTTTTTGTGGTCTTCGTCAGGCTTCGGCAAGGGAATCAAATAGCTGTGTAACCATTCCTCCTTGATGCTAGCACTCCCTATACTGTTGTTGTACATGTCTGCTAGTTTCTCTAGCTCATTGTCGGTACACCTATTTATGTCGTCGTATCTTATGCCATCAGGACCTGGAGCACTGTTTTTTGATCGTCGAAGCACAGCCTTGATTTCTTTCACTGTCACTGTGTCTTCATCCGAAGTGTTCTGGGCCTTGCATCTGTCTGAGGTGACCTCCTTGGCCAGATTTCGGCCTCCCATGTCTGTCTGGTTGCCCTGCTCAAGGTAGCGTTCAAAGAGGGCTTTACCCTTGTCCTCGTCAGTGCTCTGCCAGGTGAGGTCAGCACCTTGGAAGTCTGAAATGCTCTTATTTTTGACTACACCACTCATGCTTTTATGTAGTCGCCAGAACAATTTCAGTGACTTGTCTGTGCTTACTCTTTGACACACCTCTGCCCATCTTTTTCCTTAACCCTCGTTATATTTTGTAGCATATATGTTTTAGGAGAGAAGGTAGCGGGTTGGGAGTCGAGATAGCGTCGTCGCCAGACGCTCACCTAACGGTCTGGTGGTCACGGGATCGACCCAACATAAAGATGGCATCAAGAAATGTTATGGGAAGCAAGGGCGCTGGCAGGTTGTGACCACACCTCCTACGGAGCGCCGATTAGTGACACAAATGTTCGTCTACCCATATATATATACCTATTGTGCCTAAAGACGAGTAAAAGGGTCATTTACAGGTTGTATTTTTAATGACTGTGCAGTTTTTGAAAACATTGCCAGTCCAAGTTTTGTAATTACCTATTATGTTGCGTGAACTTTAAAGAGGGTGAATACAAAACTTGGACCGGCAATATTTTCAAAATGCACAGTCATTAGAAATACACCCTATGTTTGACATGTGTATGGTAGCGCGGTGGCTAGTACGGTTGCCCATTGCCTCAGTGATAATCTGTTCGAATATATCTCCATGTTTTTACATAATTCCCTGGACTCCCATATAATATATATGTGTATACACATGGGAGGGCGGGGGGGGGGGGGGGGGGGGGAATTGAAATGAAATTCTGAACAGTGTGATAATAATTACAATAACAATTCCATTGTATTTTAACATGTCATTATTATTGCTAAGGGTGTCAAGAGTGTTCACAACGTGACATTATGATGTGGACAAACGTGGTGACGTCATAAGGACAATTTTAAGATGGCCGCTCAGCTTTTGACATGCACTTAAGAGGAGCAAAATTCTGTTGTCGGTTGTTTTTTTTTTGTTTTTTTTTTGTAAATCAGTGAAGGGATGAAACCTATAGAAATTCGTAGACAAATGAAGGTCCAGTATCTTCTTCTTCTTCTTTTTCTTCTTCTTCTTCTTCAGCGTTCATTCGGAGTGTGTTTTTTTCCCGACGTAATTGCGGTGTGTCTCGTTATGCATCTTTGGGCCAAAACCGTTAGGCCAACACATTCGACTTTAGCAGGCGTTTTTTAACCAAGTTAGCAATCCCTGGTAACTCTCACTTTTGTGTTGCCTTCCACAACCCAGCTGGTCAAGTTAGAATGGTCGAATACTTTACGGTCCGCCCTCAAAGGAAGGCAGGGGCAGTCCATGGGCATTTTCCGCCATCCAAGGGGGCTTCCGTAATTGCAGGACTGACACACATCGTTCTGGTACTGGGCCCACCCAAGGAATCGCCACGTCCTGCACATGGCTGCTTTAATTCCTCACTACCATGCATTGGGCATTTCGCTCGCCACAGGCCGCTTCCCGCACAAGCCAGGAACGGTCAGTCTGCAGACGACTTCCATTCAGCGGGCCCTCGGTTCGGACGTGTACGGAAACTGTGCACGGAAGACAAGATTGTCAGAGCTGCTCCGGGCACGAGGGGTATTTCACTCGTAGGTTTTTGTGTTGTGCCAATTTATTTGCAAACTTTAGGCCGGCACATCCGACTTCTACGGACATTTTTTTTCTTCTTCTTCTTTCGTTCGCTTGAAATATGTCTATATCTGCAATGTTGTCTCTTGTGTGAATTGAACTGTCTTTTTCAGTTCGCACAGTGGTCTATAGAGTTTATCTTCCACTGTCGTCTCTCTAGGCCAGAAGGTTTACCTAGATATGTTATATTTTGGGCAGTCTTGGAGTATGTGTTCTGCTGTCTGCGAGGCCAATCCACATGTGCACATGGCTGTTTCACCAATCTTGAATTTTGTATACATGTGGTTGCGTAATCTATTGTGTCCTGTTCTGAGGCGCAGAATAATGACTTGTTCTGGTCTATTAATAACGTGGTAGTCATCTTGAGCAGGTTTTGGTGGCTTTCTGACTGATTTGATCATTCTTTTCTTTTGGTGGTATGTAACGGGCACATCAGGCTGTTCTTCTTTGGCTCCTTCCATAGCCAATTGATCAGCTCTGTCTTTTCCGGGTACTCCACAGTGGGATGGTATCCACTGTATGGTGACCTTATGCTGACTGCTAAGTTCAGAAAGTAGTGTCCTTAGTACTGGCAATTTCCCAGACAGGAGCGCCTCGAGTACTGATCTTGCATCTGTCAGTAGCACCACAGGTTGTGTACCATTGCTGGTATTTAGTAATTTCTCTGTTGCTATCTTGATTGCCTCAATTTCAGCATCGTAGTTATGGCAGTACTTTCCTGTCGGTACTCTGGATGTGTCCCTTGTATTATTTGGGTATTCTATGTACACTCCCGCTCCTCCATTTTGAACAGAATTTTGTGCCGACCCATCTGTGTAGACTCGGATCAAGAGATCCTGTGGGTATTCTTCATCAAGGAAGCTGAGAGTGGCTGTTCTGCGCTGCACACTGTTCTGTTCTTCCTTGTCAAATATTCCTCTCACTTTTGTCTGGATTTGTAATGATAGTCTATGCTCATCTTTCCATGGAGTTAGCTTTGGAATAGTTGTTAGGGGGATACCAACTGTGGGCAGATCGGTGGTTTCTCCGCAGAGTCGTTTGGCCTGGTGGATTAAACTACTTCTTTTCAACCGCCCCATAGCTAGGTTTTCAAATTTGTTCTTCATAGGGTGGTCTGGCAAGCTGAGGAACTTTTCTGCTTGGATTAGCGTTTTCGTATCTCTGTGCTCACTCAGTGCTTATGTCCTCTCCATCTTCTCCATTTCCACTATAGGGGTTGATCTCATCCCTACTGTGGTGACTCTAAGTGCTTGATTTTGCACCTTGTCCAGCTCTTGTAGTGTGAGTTTTGATGCTGAACACCACGCAGTTGACCCATATTCCAGGTGTGGTCGTATGCTCTGTTGGTAAACTTTGCTAAGTATTTTCCCACTGGCTCCCCATGTGGTTCCACTTAGCTTTCTCAGGATGGCTATTTTCCTTCTGGCTTTTGTAGCTTTCTCCATGTCAGCCTGCCATCAAATGTTACTCCAAGGTATGTTGGTTCTTTATCTTCTCTTAGGGGTGTTCCATTTATCTGGATGATCCTTGCCTTTTGTTTTGAAGAGAGAGTAAATAGAGTGGTGCTGCACTTGTCCGTGTTTATGCTGACACACCATCTATTTGCCAATGCTGCAAATGTATCTACAGCTCTTTGTAGCAATTTGGTGGCCACTAATGCATGTTCATTTGTGCTCCATAAAACCAGGTCATCGGCGTACATTGCCGCTTTAATTCCATGCGGTAGATTAGCAACAAGATCATTGATGAAGATTAGAAAAAGTGTGGGGGACAAGACTCCACCCTGGGGAACACCGTGACGCAGTAGTACTTTCTTGCTCTTGAGTCCGTCTATCTGTACTCGGGCTCTTCTGTTGTGCAAGTATGCTTTCACCCATTTGTACATTCTTCCATTGACTTTGCAGTTTCTCAGTTTCTTCATTAGACCTTCTTTCCAGACTTTGTGAAAGGCTTTCTTCAGGTCTATCCATGCCGCGAGCACCAGCTTCTTCTCTTGGAATGCATCCTCAATTTCTTGAGAGAGGTAGGTTGTCTGATCATTATCTGGGCATTTTTCAAAACTAAGTTAACCGTCCTGGGAGGGGGGGGGGGAGGGGGGGGGGCCTCGAGGGACATTCCATTGTGGAGCTGTTCCCAACTCAGCTGTCAAGCTAGAACGGCCAAAGACATCACGGTCAACCATAAAGGGAAGGCAGGGACAGACAATGGCCATTCCCCTCTATCCAAGGAGGCTTCCATAATTGTAAAGCCGGCACATTGCGCTCTGGTACTGGGCTCACCCAAGGAATCGCCACGTCCCGCTCATGACTGCTATAATACCCCACTTCCACGTATTGGGTATTTCGTTTGCCACTGGCCGCTTCCCACGCAAACCAGGAACGGTCAGTCTGCGGACGATATCCACTCAGTAAAATTTCGCTTCGGACTTCCATGTTTTGAATTCGCCAGCTAAGCGCTCCATTTCGTGTTAATGAGACGTTTTTCCACCTTAGTCTGCCGACGACATCCACTCAGCACGCTTTCACTTCGGACTTCAACGTTATGAATTCGACAGCCAAGCGTTCCATATCGTGTCAATGAGACGTTTTTCCACCTTTGACTACTCTCACTCAATGAGTTTAGATACAGACCTGCATCGTAATCATTGCGTGCTACTGGGACTTCATTTTAATTTCAGTATCGCTCACTGTCACAGAAATCATTGGGTTCGCCTCGGGAATTTCCCGTCTGGTGAAATTTCCGTGGGGACATCGGGCAGTCGGGTGATAAGGCACTGGTCAAAGGGAAAGAACCAGTAAAATGACCGAGGCCGACCAGAACTGTTGCTCGCCCTTGAAGAAGATTCCAGAACTTGGGTGGCGGAACCGGTGGTTAAGCACGACGGACTGCGCATGTCTGACGCAGCCTCAGTAGATCGTCCAGGGACAAAGGTTCAGTTGGGAACGAAGGTTGCTGGCCGGCAGGCGACATTTTGGCACAGTGCTACTTGATAGAGAGCTGGACAACGTGTCTTGATGAGGGTTGAAGACCTTTGACATCATGTCCAGTTGTAGTGATAAGGTTTCTCATATCCACTGTCGTGCTCTTGTGTGAAGGTATGTGTACAACCTTGGTTTTTTAACTAGTGCGGTGTCGGTGATTTGACTTGTGAGATTTCGCTGACGAGTGTACTGAACGTCGCGAGGAAGTAGGTCACGTGTGAACATTTGTAGGCGTGTGCTTTACGACTGTAATTTAAGCCTGTGGCAAATGCGTGTTTACTAGCATTATACTGCTAAGATATTTCGTAGGTTAGCAGCGCGCGGCTTATTTACAGCCCCTGTAGATTGGGAAAATCAGGTTCAGGGAAGCGAGACCTGTAATTTGAGTTCACACATGGCCAACTTCATAACCTCGAGCGTCGGCATGGCCAGCGTGTCCGAACCGTTACCCGCAGTGCTACCGGAAGTAGATTAAGGAGTCGCTTCGGATATATCGAGTGATATATCGATGAACTCGGGCGAGTGTAACGAAGCGAATGCACAGGTCGGCCGAAACCTCCGAGGTCGTTTCAAGGTCGTATCGGGAGTCGAACTTCGTGTCACGTGGTGGGGCGACCACTGGCTTTCTTCTTGGCTTTCCTCACATCTGTCTTGTAATTAATCTCGACGGAAGACCAGCTTAATATATAGTGGCTTCCTGAGAGGGTGACAATGGGGAAAGTGACCGCTTGCGACAGAATTGTTCATATTGAACATGACACCGTTCTAAATGCCCCAACCTGGGACCAGGGAGGGGGAACGGGGTGTGGATTTCTGCTACAGGGGAATCACCCTGTATATTTGATTGGATTTAGGGGATTGTACCTACGGCACGGTACGACATCAGATCTGGCGTATAACAGGAAGGGGGTTGGAAGTACTGCCATAGGCCCTCCTTCAGGGCCCTTCTGTCTATAAGTATAACTAACTCACTAACCATATATGTTATATAGCAGTTTTTCAGCATAGGACCAGCTCTCAGACACCTACCTTGGCCCAGCCCTCCGTTCATCTGGGAAAGAGGCTACTGGGGGACAGCTGCCGCTTTGGTCATAGGCCTATTTGTCCTCAACTTCTGCGAGCAGCCAATGATGGAGTGAGGCCCTTATGGGAAGGGTCCACCGGTCTGAGTAAATGGGAACCCATTTGTATCCGCTGTTGGTAAGTCTGATTCATGTTGCTCTCACTGAGTGTTATGCTCCACAGGTTCTACCTTGATATGAGCAGAGCGAAGATCGGGGGACAAGTCCAGCGATACGGAATATGGCGAGTGTCGGTGTTAGCAGCCTGTGAGCCTACGAACCCAGTAAGAGGTATCTACAACCGATATTTTCATCTCAGTATGGGGCCCAGCTAACTCACCGCCCACTCCACGTCATGATATACCAGATTGTTTGCCTGACAGCAACTTATTGACTTGTTCTTGATATCACCTGGGCAAGTATCTCGATGTTGTTATTGTCCCAGCTGTGACCTTGACCATCCTGCCAACTAGCTATGATGTCTTCGCTACCAAGTGCCTGGTTCCCTGTGGCTATTGATATTAGGAAAGAACTGTTATCTGCTTTTGACTTTTCTACAGTGCCACTCTTCAGCGAGAGATGAAGCTGCGTCGTGATACCCTCGCTACTAGTCTGCTGATCGATGCTGGTCGCATGGACATTTGTGAATGCCTATACCATTGAGTGAGAGATCCACCTCTCACTAGACCAGCAGTGCTCTAGATACTTCCGGACTTTTCCCAGAGAGGTGTCTTAGTTTCATCGCCACACGAAGAGACAGTAGTTGTGCCTACCCTAGTGTGGTCCAAACTTCAGTGACGTCATCAACCAGAGGTCTCAAGTCCTAGTGGTTCGACACGCCAGCTATCCTGTCCAAGGGGAGAAGCCGATACCTGGCCGGAGGCATGATATATTCGGTGAGCGGGTCTGACTTACCACATAGTGTGATACTAGAGTTCCTGACTGAGATGACACCACATTCGTGAGGCTGCTCGACCTTGCCACGTCTTATCTCTCATAGATACTGCGAGGTCTACCTTGGAGTTATCATCATCATCATCCTCATTCATCTTGTATAATACACCATATTGTTATCATAGTTAGATACCAGAGTTGTGTCATGAGTTCAGGACGAGGTTTGAAAGGGGTAACGTCTCTTGGTTGTTAGTGAGGGAGAGAGTGATCCAAAGGCTAAAGGGGTTTTGTGGACTGAGGTCACCTATGTCCCAGGGCTAAAGACATCCCGTTGTTACAGTGTGATAGCAGGTTCCCCTAACCCCAGGGAGTGTTATTACAGTGAGGCAGGCTACGTGTGCTGCCGGCTCAGCACCTCACCTCTATGCAACAGGGAGCGGGTAACGACCAGGTCCTCTCAACCGGGGGATCCCTCATATCCCTCAGCTGAGAGCCGTAGAGCAAGTGTCTGGACCAAGCATGTAGTATGCTCAGTATCTCACCTCCATTTTGCAGTGGGTGAGCATCGGCCCGGCTCTCACACCCAGGGGTTATTGACTTAGAGGCGCTCAGCCAATTCCCTGAGCTGAGAGAAGCAGAATTATGTGTCTGGACCAAGAATGCTCTGGAATCGTACACCTTATTCGGACTTTGACTGCCTGCCCTCGGTACACCTGCAAGGCAGCAGGTGTGTGTCTCTTTTGGTCTGGTCCATATCCCTTGACATGTCCGACATACAGCTGTGCTACCGTCGGCATAGCTCTTGGGGTCACTGGAACACGCAAGCCCCTCTACCACGACAAGGTGGAGACACGTCAGAGGGGAAGGTCCAGTGTGACGATGAATGCCTGTCAGTCCAGCAAATGTTTGGGTGGAGTAGGAAGTCTCATGTCTCAGACTGTTCACGACCGTCTCAGGCACACCGAGTAGTGACCAAGCAAATTTTTTTCCTACAGGAATCCAAGCACTTTATCGGCGTTTTTGGAATTTTATTGAACGCAGTGGTGACTACATCGAATGATACATTTGTTCTGTATATTATCAGAATATTTTCACCCACATAAACAATCATTTGAAGTTTTCGTTTGAAGTACCCTCATGTCTGTGTACGTGTTTATGTTTGCGTGTGTGTGTGTATATATATATATATATATATATATATATATATATATATATATATATATATATATATATATATATGCAAATGCATTAATGCAATGAGCTTTTATACAGGTTGATTTAATGTCCCTGGAGCTTTATGTAAGTAAGCGTATACATATTAACACCTAAAGAAATTAGCAATCAGGTATAGTGGCACGAAATGTGGATATAATCATTTATCACATGTGTCTCTGATGGCTAAACGAGACCCTGATGTGAGGCTTATAGTTGATTTCATATATCGTATATATATATATATATATATATATCTTCTTCTTCGTCAGCGTTCCGAGCCATTGAGGTTCTTTGCTGCAGATACAATCCGTCTCCATTCGTCTCTCTGGTGGACCTTCTCCTGCCAGTCGTTGATTCCAAGTGCTTGTAGGTCTGTACTTGTATTATCTCTCCACCGTCTTCATGGTCTACCTCGGGGTATATATATATATCGTGTGCCATGCCGATAAGCGTGGGCGGTTCTGGTACATCAATCTACACAATCACCAACGTCTTCAGGTCTGTGTTCTTGACTGATTTTGCCACTTCTCAAGCCATCCAGCAATAAATCTTACATATGAACACATATGCCCGCTCCGTGGCGAAGGAGTTTAAGGAAGCGGTTCGTAATCCCACTTAGCCGCTTTATAAACACAGCTGAGCGAGATTTGGCAGCAGACCACTTTACGTTGGGTTTTACCTAATTGGTATGAGAGCCGGTCGTTCAGAAAGCAATGGCAAACTACTGAATGTAAACTTGCCAAGACATCAACAACAGCAGTTAAATGCTAGTGTTAACAGCATGTCTTGTAAAAAGGATATGCACACAAAAAATACATATGTGTATCTCCTTTTTATAGCCCATACCGTCTGGCGTTGGTGATCATGTCTATCCACAGCCTTCTGTCTTGTGAACTGCCAATCTTCTTATAGTCCATACCGTGTGGCGTTGGTGATCATGTCTGTTCACAACCTTCTTTCTCGTGTACTGTCAACCTTCTTATAGTCCATGCCGTGTGGCGTTGGTGATCATGCCTGTCCACAACCTTCTTTCTCGTGTACTGTCAACCTTCTTATAGTCCATGTAGTGTGGTGTTAAGATCATGTCTGTCCACAGCGTTCTGTCTCGTATACCGCCAATCTTCTTATAGTCCATGCCGTGTGGCGTTGGTGATCATGTCTGTCCACAGCCTTCTGTCTCGTGTACTGCCAATCTTCTTATAGTCCATGCCGTGTGGTGTTGGTGATCATGTCTATCCACAGCCTTCTCTCTCTCTCGTGTATTGTCAATCTTCGTATAGTCCATACCATGTGGCGTTGGTGATCATGACGTTTCACAGCCCTCGGTTTCATGTACTGCCAATCATTTCTGATACTGATGTTCACACGCCGTGATGTCAAACTGTCCAGCATCTTCTCTCTTATTCTCCCCTTGCTTCTCGTCTCCTCTAATTTTCCCTTTGTGACGACATACTTCTGCTTCTCCCTTCTCATGACATGCCAAATAATGTGGATTGTCTTCTTCTGGTGCGAGTAACTAACACTCTTTGTGAGTTAACGTCTTTCAAGATGTCTTCATTGCTTTTTTTTTATCCCTCCACGGTGTTATCATAATTCTTTTTTTGAAACAATATGCCACCAAATTTAACACTTGTGAGCTAATTGTCCATGATTAGCTTCCATACTTTCATTTTTTACTGTAAGGTATTTGTGAAACTATGCCACGATTGTCGTTATCATTCTTACAATTATCGCATTTGTTCATCATGACCTTTGCCGTCACAATCATCGATAAATCACCATCACTATTACGATGATTATCTTTATCATCAGATTGCAGTTTTCTCATTTTTCTTCATCTCCTTGTTAATATCATTACTGTAACTATCATTATGATCATAATTACTGCTGTTACTATTATCATTACTGTTATTATTACTGCAGGTGCGTTGTGCTGATATGTCATGAGCATGGGCAGACGTGGCGTCGACTCGAGCGCTCATCGTCTGAGAGAGTGAGGGAAAGACTGGTCACCTAGTCCTGCATGTTCTCAGTCCTGCAAATATAGTGTTGTCACATCAGCGACGCTTGACGAGAACCTACTTCGTGGCACAAGATCTTTTTTAAATGAGAATTATTATCATTCTTGTTATTGTTATTATTATTAACATCAAAATTACTAGTATTATTAGTAGCGATTATTATTATTATTATTATTATTATTATTATTAATATTATTATTATTATTACTATTGTTATTATTATTATTATTATTATTACCATCATCAATGCCATTATTATTATTAACATTATTAATATTATTATTATTATTATAACAATTATTATCATTCATATTATTATTATTATTATTATTATTAATAATAATAATATCGTTATCAATGTTATTATTATTATAAGCAAAATCATTATTATTATTATCATTACTATTATTACCATCAATATTTTAATTATTATTATTATTATTATTATTAATATTATTAACATCAGTATTATTATTATTATTATTATTAATGTTTTATGATTATTATGAATCATTATTATCATCATAATTATCAACATCATTATTATTATTTATAATATATTAATATTACTAACTTCAATATCACCATAATCAACATTATTATTATCATTGTTTATAATATTAACATTATTATTATTATTATTATTATTATTATTATTATTATTATTATTATTATTATTATCAAAATTGTCAACGTCATCATAATTATAATTATGTTTATTATTATGATCATTTTATTATTATTAAAATCAACATCACCATTATTATTATTATTATTATTATTATTATTATTATTATCAACATTATTATTATTATTAACATGATTATTATGATTATTATTACTACCATCGCTGATGTCGATGATGAGATGAGATGAGTTATCATCATTATTATTATTATTATCATCATCAGCATCATCAATATTATTGTTAACATCATTATAAGCATTATTATTATTATGGACCTCACATAAATTGATTACAGAAAATGGGAATTAGGGGTGTGTCACAGTTATGACCTAAAAGTTTTTAATATGGTAGCAGACATGTTGTATTATATAGCAAATTAAAGGGGTTGCATAAGGAAAACTGCAGTATATAAGCCCATGGCATAATCGGGAAGTCGCTTAAGACGATTAATCATCCAATGGCATTAAATCAGTTAATAAGGCCGATGATGATACCAGTTGTTTATCACATGTTGACTCTGACCGATACACAAGTAGACGTTGACAGATAGACACGTAGGCTCTGACAGATATACAAGCAGACTCTGACCGATACACAAGTAGACACTGACAGATATACAAGCAGACTCTGACCGATACACAAGTAGACTCTGAGCGATACACAAGTAGACTCTGACAGATACACAAGTAGACACTGACAGATATACAAGTAGACTCTGACAAATACACAAGTAGACACTGACAGATACACAAGTAGACTCTGACCGATACACAAGTAGACTCTGACCGATACACAAGTAGACTCTGACCGATACACAAGTAGACACTGACATATATACAAGTAGACTCTGATCGATACACAAGTAGACTATGACAGATACACAAGTAGACTATGACAGATACACAAGTAGACACTGACACATATACAAGTAGACTATGACAGATACACAAGTAGACACTGACACATATACAAGTAGACTATGACAGATACACAAGTAGACACTGACACATATACAAGTAGACTATGACAGATACACAAGTAGACACTGACACATATACAAGTAGACTATGACAGATACACAAGTAGACACTGACACATATACAAGTAGACTCTGATCGATACACAAGTAGACGCTGACCGATACACAAGTAGACACTGACAGATACACAAGTAGATGCTGACCGATACACAAGTAGACTCTGACCGATACACAAGTAGACACTGACCGATAGACAATAGACACACACACACCGCTTGAAATTTAAGGGGAAACATATACCTCTTATTCACGGGAACATAATATTCATTTTATTGTTTGCAAGGGACATAACTCGCCAACGTTTGTTCTAAAGAAGCAGTTAGTTACATTAATGTTAAATGTTTAATATAATGACACCACCTACTCACAGTTAACACAATAATTTAACATCCTAAAGTTTGAAATATATTTACTGCTAAAAATAATAAAATATACTTGTTAATGCAATATATACAATGTTGCAATACTGCAAGCTCCATGCACGATGTTAACGACTGTCCCACAATCGACACCCTCACATTGTTACTCTGGTTTCTCTTCACAACGTATAAATCTTTCGCCTATTTTATTATTCGGTCTACAGTAAATGTTTTGGAAGGTTTGTAAATACTGTCAAAGATACATATGTTCAAATCTCTAGAAAGTATTAGTCAAACGTATATTATTATCGTCAACTCAATAGCTACATGTTTTAAGAATAGGACGATGACTTCGGAGACAGCACAGAAGACCACACATTAATAACTTCAGCGGGATTAGATATACTGAATAACAGCTTTGAATTGTCCGGGATGTGGAGGTGAAAATATATAGCAAGATTGACAGACACAAACACACACAGAAACACTGACTCACACAGAGATAGACAGACAATCACGCATGCAACACCAAGATACGTAGAGAGATAGATCGACAGACAGATACCCACACAGACGCACAAGTACACTGAAACACAAATACAGGCAGACAATGAAGAAGACAGGCTGGTATGCATATATATGCAAAGATTGATTGACAAACAACACACACACACACACACACACACACACACACACACAGGCACACATACAGATAGACAGACAAACTGGCAGTCGGGTTTGTTAGTTAGATTATAATGCAGAAAGGCAATCATGCAGACAGTCAGATAGATTACTTACAACTAACTGGAGTTCATAGATTAATGTTAACAGCAGTGCGTTGTTTTCTAACTGAAATAATCTCAACACAAACAGAAATAATCGGCTTAACTGTGTTTATTTTCTTAACTTTTCGACACAAATCGCGTCTTGGCTATTTAATAATAACATTTAACAGTTACATTTATAGCCATAGAAGACAGAAAGTATAAAGTAGAGAGACGCCCCTCTGTGAGTCAGTCAAACTGTGAGTCAGTCAAACTGTTGAACCAGGCCGACATTCAATCAGCAACACCGCTTGACGTGAACGTCTTGAAGTTGACGACGTCTGCTGTTTGACGTTCCCATTTTCCAGACCAGTGAAGTGCCACAGATGAGTCTGCACAAGGTTTATTTATCTCATCTTCCGTTCCAGGGTTTGGTGCGAAAGTTCTGTCTGTATCGTAAATATTTGTTTCGTTTCAATCCCCCGTGTGGAAATCTTGCACTTTTTTTGATTAAATGGGTGAGAGGAATGTGTGGATGGCGCGTCTGTGGGGATGTAAATTGTATGTAGAGGGTAATTAACTACAGTGCTAGCCTGTGGTGATTTAAATTGTATGTAATGAGTAATTAACTAAAATGCGCTTCTGTGGGAATGTAAATTATTTGTAGAGGGTAACTAACTAAAGTGCGCATCTGTGGTGATGTAAATTGTATGTGTTGTGTGTCTATCAAGAATGATGATGACCATTCATTTCATCCAATGGAGTTGAAATTATGGAGCCGTGATTTAAGATGGCTGGTAAGGCCTATTTTGGCACGAAACGTTCTTTGACAATGTGGGCAAAGAATGCTTGACGTTTCAGGAGGATCTCTTGCAGTGATGTTTCTGTCCAGCCTTTTTTCCCCACTGCGCTTGCGGTGTTGCTTCACAACTTACTTCACCCTTGCGTAATTATGTACGGCACGAATTCGATCTTTGGCAGAAATCTCCCATGTGTCATGATGAATTCCAAAAGCTTTTAGTGAAATCTTTAGAGTATTTTTAAAGCGTCTCCTCTGGCCGCCTTAAGAGCGTTTACTACAACGCAGCTCGCCGTAACAACATGGTTTAGGGAGCCAGTGATCTTGCATGCAAGTCAAGTGACCAGCCAAGCGAATCTGATTCTTCATTAGTAGAGTGTGGATACTGGGCATGGACGCTCTTTCTAGGACTTCAGTGTCTGGGATCTTGTCTTGCTATTTAATATTCAATAGCTTCCTAAGGCAGACTGTGTGGAAGTGGTTTAATTTCCTAGCGTGTCGCTGGTAAACAGTCCAGGTTTCACAAGCATATAGCAGTGTGGATAATACGACAGCTTCAAATTGTATGCAGAAGGTAATTAACTAAAGTGTGCGTCTGTGGGGATGTAAATTGTATGTAATCAGTAACTAACTAAAGTGATAAGAACATAGAGACACTGTTGTATTTCACAAGAGCCGTCATTATCATGTGCCATGCCGATAAACATGGGCGGTCAGGTTTCACATCTCACACGATCACGAGAGTTGTGGATCAGCTCTGTGTTTTTGTTTTCACATGCCATGTGGCCAAGCCATCCATATATTTACTTCTCTGGTTTCCCCTTGTTCTTTTCCACTCGATCTTGTCAGTTGTGACTAAGTGCTCCAGTTTATTTCTTCTCATAACGCGTGCAAACAATTGTTGACTGTCTATGTCTGATTTCACTAATTAATTTACGGTTTTCATTTGTTTCTTGTAGGACTTGCTTATTGGTTTTTATGTCTGTCCGTGGTATAATATGTAGTTTCCTCGGAAACCACATTTTCACTGCCATTACATATTTTTTTTTCCAGATGTCAGCTTATTGTCCACGCCTCACATCCATACAAAAGTACAGGTTCTATAAAGCACGTCAACAGTCTTTTTCTCGTGGCATCTTTTTATTTTTCAGTGTGTTTTCCATCTTTCAAAAGGCTAATGTGTCTTGCGATTCTTGTTCTAATCTCTTCAAGGCACCTCACATCAGATGTTATAACTGCTCCTGGATAATTGTACCGATTCACATAATACATCTTCTCATATCTCGGTCCTAGGTGTTCTGTATCAATTTTGTAGATAACATCCCTCCATGCCACCGTCACATTCCATCCATCATTTCTCTCGGTGGGCCCATATCTCTTCTACCTTGCTTGCTTGCTTGTGTTCGTTGGCTTGAGCTCCAACGCGAAGTCCTGTATGCCGGATGAAGGCATTATGTTGTCCAACATCAGTGTGATGCAATACGGGATCTGAGGTTTGCGTGAGTATCCGTTGTCCCATGTCTGGCTTATTGGTGTGCAGACTGGTGGTTCCTCGCCGTACAGGCAGACACTCTCCGACTTCGGAGGAATCGGTGATCCTACTGACTTTAGCCAGGACCCCGAAGGGACCTGTTGCCCAGAACGCTCGACGAGGACGCGTCAATAGGTCTTGGCTAGTATATGACCCAGCCCTGGTGCCTTGGAAACACCTCTGCGTCCCTCTTCTACCTTTATTTTTTTCCTGTTATCACGATGTTTTCCAAAGCCTCTCTTCCCATTACAGAATGAAAGTACATCGTTTGCCTACTTACTATATTTGTGCGTAATGTGCTTCTTCCATTAGCCTTTTCCATGCACTAGTCTACTAGACTGGCAGTACAAGGTATTAATCTGCTAAACTCAGTGGCAGACATGCAACACAATGTTTCAGCTTTCTCATATGCCAGTGCCAACATTGGGCTCAATATCAACTTGGAGAAGTCTGTAGTTATGTACCAGCCCTGTACCAGGGAATAATCACACCGTGCCGAATCTCAAGGTGAAAGGTCTAGACTAAGTGTTGTGGACAAATTCACCTATCTTGGCAGCATGTGTCACAGGCTGCCACAATTGATGACAAAGTGAATGCAAGAGTCTCCAAGACCAGCGCTGCCTTTGGCAGATTGTACAAGAATGTATGGGACAGAAATGGAATAAGCCTGCAAAACACTGAACGTCTACAAAGCGGATGTACTATCCACACTGCTGTGTGCTTGTGAGACTTGGACTGTCTGTCGGCGACACGCTGGGAAATTAGGCCACTTCCACGCAGTCTGCCTTGGGAGGCAATTGAAGATTGGATGGCGGGACGGGATCCCAGGCGCTGAGGTTCTGGAGGGAGCATCCATGCCGTGTCCACACTGGTGAAGAATCTGATTCACCGGGCTGGTCACTTGATTCGCATGCCGGATCACAGGCTCCCTAAACGATGCCTTGTTTATGTTTTAACAACATCCATTTCACAATGTTTATTTTTCTTCCTATGTAAATGTATAATGCTCTTGATGAACGAAAGACGAGTGATTGGAAGGGCCGAATGTAAGACGGGCCTCCGTGCCCAATTTGTGACCCTTGATTTGATTGTGTTTTTTACCGCGAGCTGCGTTGTGATAAACGCTCCCGGGGTGGCCAGAGGAAACTCTTTGAAGACACTCTGAAAATCTCACTGAAAGCTTTTGGAGTTCATCTTGACACCTGGGAGACTGCTGCCAGGGACCGAAATTCGTGGCGTACATCATTACGCAAGGGTGTAGTCACTTGTGAAGCAACCAGGACTGCAAGCGCTGTTAAGAAAAGGCTGGATAGTGTCAAAGACTGAAACATAGAGGCCGGAGGTCTGCCAAGACTGAAACATAGAGGCCGGAGGTCTGCCTCAAGATAGAAGACCACCGGGAAGAGTGGTCAACCTCAAGTAGATTAGAGGTAATACAGTGCCCCGATATAAGGGCAGGGTAGGTGATAGAATGGGGGACTATTAACTAGTTCTCTCAAGAGACACGGAGACGTCGACCAGATAGTTAGCACTCTGGTTACGACAGAATCACGCCTACGTGACAGCCACGATTGCCACTCAATAGGAGACAGCTAATATAAGCGTGCTGAATGTAACGGCACGCAAAAAGCCGAAGGACGCATCAAGGTCCCATCGCGTGCTGTGTAGCCACGCGAGTAGGAAAGTCAGACTGGGGACTGACTTCGTAGCGAGCAGACCGTTTAGTGTTGATAGGAGTTTTGTGTAGCCAAATAGATAGAGATTAGCAATAGGGTTAGGAAACTAGTGATAGGCAATTCTGTGGCTTTGTGTGTGATTTGATAGCGACTGTGTTGTAATTGTAAAGAGCCAACGGCAATAAAATGTATCATTCATTTCCTCTCACACGACTTGCAAGTTTCTTGTGTGGTGTGGGAGAAGTAATCCGATGATGCCTGAAACATTGGTTGTTGACAGGCGAGGATTAATGTGGTGTCAGAAGTGTGGCTTGGACAAATGTTCAAGCTATTACACTTACCCACGGCTCTAGACTAGGGTTACTAGTAGTGAATTACAAAGTTTAATTTGTGTCAGTGACTGATGACGTGTGCAGACGAGAACGAGTTGCGAGCTAAACTGTGCCTATCGTGACAAAATAATGCTTATTTGTGTTTATTAAAATATTATGTACTTAATCATGTGTTCTTCAAAGTTGTAAGTATTCATATTATTATTTTCTTTCATTTATTTATGTAATTATTGATTTGTTTATGAATAACTATCAAATAAGATTCATGGCGGAGCGATACACAGGCCAGCAACATTATCGATTTTTGCAAGCTAAAAATAGCGCTGCGCCTCTGACGTATTACGATTGACAAGCAGTTGTTCTACGCCATTCGCATTCAGCATCTGATTGTTTACAAATCGTCAAGCTGCTGCCCGCCTGAATCTGTGCTTTATATTAACTATTATTTGTTTATTTAAGTTAGTAATTGAATATATTTAGTTATTTAAACATTATTATTATATTTTTATTTATTGAAAGCAGTTATTGATTTTTTTTTCGTACTTTTTCTATTTGTTTACCGTCACGATGGCACTACTTTTGGCCATGCAAATTAGACTTGGTCTGCACAACACTTCCATAGATTAAACTAGATTAGGAACGAAAGGCATAAAACGTTAGAACGAAGACAGGACATTGATATTTAATATTAATTAAACTATATTCTGTTTGTTCGTGGGCATGTCATTGTAATTGTACCAATTTGTCGAAAGTAATTTGTCGTTTGCAATTTGTTAATTGCTGCTGCTCTTGTAAACCAGTGTGAACAACAGCTGGTTAGAAAACTTGTGTGTATGCCAAAGTGCCAAACGAGAAGACCTGTGTTGCCAAACTGTTGGTCCTGATTCTCGGGAACATTAAGTTGAGTATACTCAATATATTTGGCATGCAATGTGATTAATAATGCATCTCTTTTTCAGCGTGTGATGCATTAGCATATTTTTGTGCTCTGTTTTTCAGGATAAAATTTTCCAGGTTATAAACTAAGAGTACAATTGATAGTGCTCAGAGATTAAAATAAATAAGCCGTATCTAAGATAAATAAGTAAGTAGTTATTTGAGTGCCTTTCAAAGCTATCTAAGCTCCCAATAACATGGCTACGTTAGCTGACTTCATAAAAGCAGGCAAAGATTTACAATACACAGGAAATGAGCTAGAACAATATGCTGATCTAAAATTTAAGGAAGCAAAAGATGCTGAGAGAGATGAACGTGCACGAGAAAGACAACACCAAAAGGAGATTGCAGAACTAGCTGAGATAACAAAACAAAAACAGCTAGAACATGATAAGGAATTTAAACAACTAGCTGAGATAACAAAGCAAAAACAGTTAAAAGATGATAAAGAGATTAAACAAAAAGAATTGGAGATTAAGCAACAACAGTTAGAACATGATAAGGAAATTAAACAGAAGGAACTAGAATTAAAACATAAGCAATTAGATCAAGAAAGAGAACTAAAGCAAAAAGAGATAGATGAAATGGCAAGAGTTAAGGAAAAACAAATTCAAGTAGAATCAGAGACACAGTTAAAGATGAAAGGTATGGACGTAGACTCACACGTAGAAATCTCTGCCACTAAACTAAAACGTCAACAAGAAGAAAATAAGTTCAATAAATACAAAAACATTATCAAACCATATTGTAAAGAAGATTCCATATCAGCCTGGACAGAAAATGTCGAGTATCAGTTTAAATACCACCAAGTTCCAATAGACATGTGGGCGATGATTTATATGAAGAACCTGAGCGGTGAGCCCCTTAAAGTGATAGAATCTATACCAACTGATCTTAGATCTAACTATCAGTACATCCATGATAGGATAATGCAACACTTTTTACTTGATGCCCCTGGGTATCAGGTTCAGTTCTCAAATTTAAAACCAAAACCTAGTGAGACTTTCATTGATTACGTCTCAAATGTGCAAAGTGTACTAGATAGGTGGCTTAAAGCAGCTAACATAGGAAAGACTTTGACAGACTTAAAAATTTTAATAGCCATGGATAAAGTCATATCCACTATACCATCTCCGTTTGCTAAATTCTTGCAGCAGTCAGACATTGAGAACATAGCAGAATTTGAAAAGAAAGGCTCTGCATATTTTTCTTCAAATAGAGATATTTTTAAGACTTCAAATGACTCCGAAGTAGTTTCTTTTGTAAAGGACCAACCTAAAAACTATCAAAGTAATAGAAAACCATTTCATAGAGTCGACAAGAAGGATAGAAATGTGTCAAAATGTATCTACTGTCAACTTTTGCATGACACTTATTCTATGTGTGATAAATCGCCAAACTATCCGGCACATCTTGAAAATGTCATTAAGAAGCAACAAAACTAGAGAACTGCATACAGGCGTGCAGTCAAATGCTTCTTTTGTTCCAGCTACGGCCATTATTCAAATAAGTGCCTGGGCCGCCAACGTATGAAAGCCAACAATGCTATTTTGATTGATACATCTTCTGATAGTGGTAGTGAGACTGAGTGTGAAGTTGAGAATGTATTACCTTTTAAGCAATCTGAAGATGTCTGCTGTGTGAACGATGTGTTAAGCTTTGACAATTGCGACCAATGTCACCAATTTCATTCAGACGGCAAACTTACATGTGGGCATATTGTAACATCCTCCTTAGAGAATGCAAATGCAGTTATAGCCTCCAGAGGCAATTTATTGTTTCACTCTGCAATGGTCAATGAGAAGCCATGCCGGTGTTTGCTTGACAGTGGGAGCTCTATTATTGGTGTTAAGAAGGAACTTATTAATCCAAAGGATTATACTGGTGACTCTGTAAAATGCCGTACTTTTTCTGGTAATATAGAAACCTATCCTCTGGCAAGAGCCCGTATAAACACCCCGTTCCTTTCTGGTACCTTTACTTGTGCAATACTAGACAACCCTTGTACAGATTTAATTCTTGGGTGTCTACCCCAGCTAAGACACTGTACAGATAAAGAAATATCTGTCTGGGAGGAGAAGAATCGTTTCACTCCAGTGAACAGTACAGATATCCTCAAACATCACAGTCCTAATAAAAGTGCTAGACCCATAACACTTGAAACTGATCAAGACGTAATGGTGCTACTACCAGACAAGCATAATAAAATGGTAACTTTATGGCAAGGGCCTTTCAAGGTGATACAAAAACTTTCAGATGTCGACTATGAAATATCAATAAACGGACACTTAAAGATATTTCATGTCAACATGTTGAAACCCTACTTTTCACGACAAGAGACAGAAGTAGAGACAGACGAACATAATGCACCCACACCTAGTGATCAGACGACAAACATACACAACGCAATTACACTAGTTAGCGAGACTGGCAAATCCGACGATATCCATACACCTAGTGAGCTTACAGAATACGCACTTAGCACCACCACCGTACTGAATCAGGTAGACGACGACGGAATGGAACTACCTGTTCCCATTGTAGACAAGACTGCGACATTAGATAGCATACGGATAGAACAGGGACTAACAGACAGTCAACGACGACAATTAATAGAATTAGTGACGGAGTATAAAGACATATTTTCTGACATTCCAGGTAGAACGGACAGAATCGAGCACTCCATTCTTCTTTCGGACTCTAAGCCTATTAAATGCAGGCCGTACTCAATCCCACTCAGCTATAGGGAAAATCTAAATAAGGAAATTCTTAATTTAGAAGCTAGTGGGATCATCCAGAAATCCACATCTGAGTACTCCTTTCCAATCGTCCTAGTTAAGATAAAAGACTCCACAATTCGTCTGTGTGTGGACTATCGAAAGCTCAACAACGTCACTAAGATCGACGCAGAACCAATTCCTTCCTGCGAGGATCTTATTCTTGACATGTCCACCTCCAAAATCTTGTCTAAATTAGATCTTACTAAGGGATATTGGCAGGTCCCTATGCAGACTCAATCCATTCATCTTACTGCTTTTTTCAACACCTTTAGGACTGTACGAGTGGCGTTTTCTTCCTTTCGGACTTCGAAACGCTCCTGCCACTTTCGTACGCTTAACTAGAGATCTACTGCATTGAGTGACGAATACAGTGACGTATATAGATGATATATGTGTCCATACTGATGACTGGACAACACACTTACTGAAACTAAGACATGTCTTCGATAGGTTGCGACTCTTCGGTCTCACTGTCAAACCGAGCAAAGTCGAATTGGGTCTAAAAGAAATTGATTTTTGGGTCATGTCATTTCACAAGGTCAACTTAAGACTGACAATAGAATTATTACCAAAATTATGAACCTGACCATGCCTACCACAAAGAAGCAGGTCAGAAGCCTTTTGGGATTAGTAAATTACTATAGCAAATTCATACCAAACTTAGCGGAAATTACAAGTGTATTTTCCAATGTTTTAAAAGCATCTATAAAATTAGATGTCAAAGATGCATTATTAATTTCTGCATTGTCAAAATTGAAAATCCTGTTTAGTAATGTACCAATCCTTCGCCTGCAAGAGATCCTCCTCTTGGAACGTCAAGTATTTTCCCCCATTGTCGGGAAATATTTCGAGCCATGATGAACCTAGTCAGCCATTTTGGAACTCACGACTTTATTCTTTCAACCCCACTGGATGAAATGAATGGTCATCATCATTCTTGATGGACAAACAACACAAGGTACTAATATGCGCCTAAAAAAAACCCACATCTTCTTTGTCTTCAAGTTCTTCCTAATTTGTTCGTTCACATTCGATGATTTGCAGCCATACAGTAGAACAGATCATGCACCATGTTAGTTTTCTCTTCTACGTGGCCAAAATTCGCATCTCCCACTATCAACAGAGTCGTGGATCAGCTCCGTTGTCTTGTCCCGATTATGTCACGTTGCATATTCCTCGAGGTATGTATCGTTGTTCCTTCACCTTTTATCTCATCAATTTTGTCAGTGTCACTCATCATCATGTGCCATGCCGATAAGCCTGGGTGATCATGTTTTTTTTTGCCATCTCACACGATCACCATAGTCGTATATCAGCTCTGTATTCTTTTCGCGACCATAACACAATGCCACACCATCGAGGTATTTACTTCTCTGCCTTCCCCTTGTTCTTTGCCCCTCAATATCTCCAGCTGTTACCAAGTTCTCCAGTTTATTTCTTCTTATAAAATGCTCACAAATTGTTGACTGTCTACGTCAACTTACTTTAACCAATTTACGGTTTTCGGTGTCACTAAGTGCTCACATTTATTTCTTATCATAATATGCCCAAACAGTCAATACTGTCTACATCTAATTTATGTGGTCAATTTGTTATTTTCGTTTATTTCTTAAATGACAATCTCATGCGTTGCTTTTCCCTGTCCGTACTTGGTAATCTTTCCGAGAAAACAACTGCGGCAACAACAACAAAAAACATAACAACAATACCAACAACAACAACAACACCCAGTGTACACAAAGTAAAGGACACTTGTACACTCCTTGAGGCATGGCCAGTATATAGCGCTAGCAGAACATTTTTAATAGATCAATCTGGAATATGTAATATTTACATAGACAGAGGCGGGCGGTGGCCAGACCCTGAACCTTTGGGACTTGACTTCGAGGCGTTCAGCCAAATCCCGCAGCTGCTCGTTGGGGAGCGAGGTCTCGGAGGTTTGATGCTGAGCCGCCAGCGTCTGCAGCCTACCTTGTTCCAGACGTACTGGTTATCCATTCCTCTGGATCATACAAGGCAAAGCCGAGAGAGGGAACATGCCGTTTGGGCACCACATGTTCTCTGAAGCTCTTCCCAGGCATTGTGAGATGGAATTTTGGCTAAATTCCAATCCACATACTTTGGTCTGTCAAGACTGCAAGGTGCCATTCACATAGACAGAATATCCTAAGAAGCAAGTCTTAACAGAACAGATTAAGAAAATATTGAACTCTTGACTGTCGGGCATGCTTCGGAGGTCACAGATTGTAATAATTGTATGGATATTTTGCCCTGGCCATGCAGGAGTGCGGGGTAATGAACAGGCGGATAGGCTGGCAGGGACTGCAGCCCTTGGTGGTAGATTACCTATAGATAAGGGGGAGGTGGTCGTGCGGCTGTGGGACCAGGTGGAGAAGGTGGAGGAACAGATTGAGAACCCGTATGTGGAAAGGATGAGATTGCGGGGGATTGGCAGTGGGTTTGGTTTAATCTCAAACCTGAGAGGGAAGACCAGGAGAACTTTCAATCAGATATCGGTGGGAACAATTAATAGTGTGAC
Organism: Cepaea nemoralis; assembly: GCA_014155875.1. Lineage (NCBI taxonomy): Eukaryota > Metazoa > Mollusca > Gastropoda > Stylommatophora > Helicidae > Cepaea > Cepaea nemoralis. The sequence continues at coordinate 158,433 of JACEFZ010023987.1, forward strand.
TTTCCGCTGGATCTTGAAGGTGGGGACGAGCGCGTATGGGAATGACCTGAGTAGAGTGATGTGGTTTCTTAGCTCAACTGAATTCAGCAACACAGGCATGTGTACTAGCAGTTGCTTAATAAGGAGACCATAAGGCATTATTACACACCAACATACATCGACGAGAAGGCGACAGCGAGGTATTAAATTGAGAAAAACATTGTCATGATTAGAACACATTTCTACCGGAGTGCCAGGCATACGTGCCCGCCACTGTGTCATTTGCGTCTCCCATGTTCACCAACATGGAGGATAGGCGGTTGAACTGTTAAGGCCTTTGAAGTTTTATGCTTGTGGTTATAGTTTGCTTCCGCATTTCCTCGTGTTAGACTGATAGTGCATGGTTCCGTCACCCTGCTACTGAGTTGAGTGCGTGAATCGATACTGTGACTAGTGAGTTTCGTGTGTAGTCCTTGTACATCTGTCCGCGATTGTTTGCAGCGTGAATTACATGTTCAGAAAAATGGCGGCAAGCCGGTCGCTTTACTAACTTGGTTTGCCTTATGCAGTAATGTGTAACTGCTGGTTTTCTAGTGAATGCCGCTTCCATCGACGATGACCTGTATTTTTCGTGGCGGACTTTTGTGTTCAACACACCCGGATGCCCAAGAGAAAATAAAACATCTCCAAAATGTTTCAGGGCAAATTGGTCTCCAAATTAACACCACAAAAACAAAGACTATTGATCTTACCAACAGTTCAGATGACACCAAATTGAACAGCTACGTTCTTGAAAAAGTCAACAGCTTTACATACCTAGGAAGCAAAATAACATCTACAGGGGACTCAACACCAGAAATATCATCTAGAATCGCACTGGCATCTAGTGCCTTCAATAAACTGTCAAACATCTGGAAGTCAAAGACACTCAGCAAACACACAAAACTTAAAATCTTCAACTCTTGTGTGATTCCAGTGTTAACGTATGGATGTGAAAGTTGGAAATCAACGGTAGCTTTAGATAAAAAAATTGGACAATTTTGAGAACAAATGTCTTAGAAGACTTCTAAACATCCACTGGACAGACTTCAGAACCAATTCGCAAATAAGACAAGAGACTAAGCAAGATACAGTATCCAATTTCATAAGAAGACGCCGTTGGAACTACATCGGCCATGTACTCAGAATGGACAAGTCAAGACTCCCCTACCAAGCCCTCATATGGTCACCAGTAGGGAAAAGAAAACGGGGAAGACCAAGAGAGACCCTGCGTAGAACCATCATTAGAGAAGGCTCATTCAATGGCCAAGTAAATATCCAAGATCTACAACAGGTAGCAGCGAACCGCCAGGCATGGAGAGACAGGACTTCTGCCCTATGCGCCGTCCTTAGGCTCAAGAGGAAAGACTAACTAACTAACTAACTAACTTTTGTGTTGGCATTCTCGCAGCGGCATTATACATAGTATACCTGTCCGGGTTGTTGGTTTGTCGAGACTCCTGTCAGTTCCACTTTTTACAGTAGGCAGTGAGGAGTATTTTGTGGGATCTAGCACAGGAACGGAGCATAATGGGGTGACTCTTTGCTGTGAAGTTGGAGCCGTGGCTGACTGACTGTCTTTCATGTCAATGTATGCTACGCCATTATGACACAGCTGCATGTCATTTACAGGAAGTTGCAGTCAACCCCAACAGTTTTTGTCTGTGTGTAATTTTCTAGCCAATTCTTACGTTCAGTAATTTACCAATGTTTTCTGAACCATCGACGCCTCATATTATCAAAATTGCACTTCGCTTTTCTGAAGTGAATAAAAGCGTTTTGTTGTTGATTTGGCCTGATTCCAGATCGTCCGCAGCGGATTTATAATGCTCGACTCGATATGGCGGGGAATTGTAAAGTCTGTTCACTGGCTTTAACCCACAACACCGGCAGCATACAAAGTTGAAAAATAATTAAACACTGAATTAATATGAGAACATTGCGATGGATACAAGTATGAAGAAAATCATAAACAGAAATGCTAACCAAATAGAATTGTAAAAACTAGAGCAACAAAAAGATGTTAAAAGCCATAAAACGTTCTGCAATGTAACATATTACAAAACCGTTATTTCCGATGTTGTTCGTTACTCATGTGATGTGAGGAATTGAAATATGGCATTTTCAGAAATGCATTATTTCATTATTTCAGCCGCATCGTTACAATAAATTGCTATCTGTAGCTACTCAACGTTTATTAACTTTTAATGCTAGATCCAACAGTTATTTATTTCCTAATTAGCTGTGATAAAGTTTTATTAACCAGACAGACTTCTGTCTTATTCTTCCCCTTTGGCACTCGGATCTCGGGGTAAATAATGCTTTACATTATTTGTCTTCGGGATAAGATAGAAAACACAGGAACTGCTCACATACAAATGTGTCTTTTGAAGACACAAAACAGAAAGTGCTTTTGTTTTTTTGCAATAGGTTATGTAATCCAGCAAACGATATCACAATAGCAGATTGACATGATGTGCTGACGTTCATAAATATACAGTCTTCAATAATATTAGTAATTAATACGTGATCATATTAATTATAAGTAATTAATACTTGACGTGAAGTAATGCGAGGAGCGGCTAGAGGAGCGGCTTTAGAGGAGCGGCTGGCCGAGTGGCTAGAACGCCGGACTCTCGTTCGGGAGACCCGGGTTCGATCCCTCGGTAAGGTGTGGGATTTTTTTCTGTCGGGGGCAAAAAGAAAATCCTAACCTGCACAGTTCGCGGCGACTGCACTAGCCAGGCGACCTTTATTCCTCAGGCTCAAAGACCCCTCTGCCATACACCGCAAGGTACTATATTGGCAGTAAATGATAGTAAATGACAGTGAAGTAATGCAATTAATTATAAGTAATTAATATTTGATGTGATATTCTTCATCATTATGTGACATGGAAGATTGCATTGGCGTTAGTGCGTTTCCACAGATATCGGTTCTTGGTGTCCTGATAAATATTGTTGATGGTAGGTGTATAGGCAAGTGTGTAGATAGGTAGGTAAGTAGGTAGGTAGGTAGGTAGGTAGGTAGGCAGGTAGGTAAATAGGCAGGCAGGCAGGGATGGAGGAAGGGAGATACAGGTAAGCATGCAGGCGGGTAGGTATGTAAGTAGATATGTAAGTAAACACGCAGAACGATCGATCGAACGAATGAACTTTATTTTCAAAGGGTCACAAACTGGGCACGCAGGCCCGTTTTACATTCGGCCCTTACAACCACTCATCTTTCGTGCGCCAGTTAACTATTTTGCATGTTACATTCACATAGGGAAACAACACATTCTCAGATGCCTGTTGTGAACATAAAAAAATGCATATTACCATGTTATGAGACAGGCAGGCAGCCAGACACACATATACACGCACATGCATAAACACATACATACATACCAGAGATACTTACATCATTTACACATACTCACACTGTTATGCACCCACTCAATAAAACACAAACACATACCCACTCGCAAACATATATACTCACTCACATTCACAAACTCACTAACAAAAGTTTATTAATATATACATACATACTCTCTCTTTCTTCATCTTTCTCCATCTTTCTCCATCTCTCTCTCTCTCTCTCTCTCTCTCTCTCTCTCTCTCTCTCTCTCTCTCTCTCTCTCTCTCTCTCTTTCTCATGCCCATATTTCCTCATATAAACATGCAGCAAGGCACACTTATATAAACATACAGCAAAGCACATACTTACGCTTCTTCCCATACTCACATAGTCGACACATACGTACTTTTACACACGCAAATACACAAATACTCACACAGCCGTACAGTCACGCACCCACCCTCACTTCCTTACATACACATGTAAGTTTTAAATCTGGAATAACAGAACTAGACACAGGCAATCTTAAAGCTATGACGACGTTACACATGACAAATCAAGGGACGGTGGCCAAGTGTAACAGTAAGCAAGTGGCGCTAAGTTTAACGATGGTATCTGCAAAAGAACTGAATCGAGATGGATGATGAGGATGATGGATGATCAATTTAATTTCTTTGTGTATTGTGCAATCCACAGTGTTTCATTGTCTCACGAATAATACCACAGCCGAAACGTTAGACAAAGTGGTTATCGTTTGCTAAATGTTCCTGGCAAGAACTATCTCCAAATTAAAAACGGCCTCATTACACAACCCCCCGTGACTAGGACTACAGGAATTCTGAATCTTCAACATCGCGTCCTAACAACACGAGCAGATAACTCTGTTCTAACTACTGTAGCCCTGTTTCCGGAACCCAGGAAAGACTGATGGTTTTCGCAAACATGGTTTCCTCTTCGTGATAACGAATTATTGGACTTAATTCCAAGGAAAGTCTGTAGTTTGATAGTACGTGATCAATGGCCAATCGTAAGGCAGTTAACGATAAACAAGGCCGAGGATAAATATCTAATTGTTAGTTAACGAGGAACAATACTGGTGATATATATCTAATGGTCAGATAGTTAACTGCCAACAAGGCTAGGGATAAATATCTAATGGTCAGACAGATAACGATTAACAAGGCTAGGGATAAATATCTAATGGTCAGACAGTTAACGACCAATAAGCCTAGGGATAAATATCTAATGGTAAAACAAATAACGATTAACATGGCTAGAGTTAAATATCTAATTTTAAGACGGTTACGACCAACAAGGCTAGTTAGTTAATTAGTTTGTTTAGTCGACGGATCAACATCACAGCACACGGGTGTAAATCATAAGTGCTCCGTTCTACTCCTAACTCAAGCCTGAGTCCGAAGAATCTCAGCACAGTGCACGAACTCCTAGCACCGGCGAGGATCCTCAAATACTTTGGGCAGATTTTTATCTCCAAATTTTGCCCAGGCAGCGCCGTTAGGCTACTCTTTTTCGATTTCCAACTACCAAGGGATATTTTACGTGCGCAACAATACACACGGACGTCCGATCTCACTACCCAGAGACCAGGGGCAATTTTAATACTAGAAGTTCACGTGAAAAAATACCGGCCCTAACCGGGGCTTGAACCCCGGATCTCCAACACTCGAGGCCGACACCATACCTCGAGACCACTCAGCCCTCCCCCTCCCCCAAGACTGAATCATTAATTTTAAACATTTCCCACAAACCGAAAAAACTTTTGATTTTAATCCCAAAGGGGTATTTTTCGGGCCCAAAAAAACAGGACGTCCTCTATCCCAAAAGGGGGGGTTTTTAAATTAAAAACCTATACAGACTTCAATAATATTAGTAATTAATACGTGATCATATTAATTATAAGTAATTAATACTTGACGTGAAGTAATGCGAGGAGCGGCTAGAGGAGCGGCTTTAGAGGAGCGGCTGGCCGAGTGGCTAGAACGCCGGACTCTCGTTCGGGAGACCCGGGTTCGATCCCTCGGTAAGGTGTGGGATTTTTTTCTGTCGGGGGCAAAAAGAAAATCCTAACGTGCACAGTTCGCGGCGACTGCACTAGCCAGACGGCCTTTATTCCTCAGGCTCAAAGACCCCTCTGCCATACACCGCAAGGTACTATATTGTCAGTAAATGACAGTAAATGACAGTGAAGTAATGCAATTAATTATAAGTAATTAATATTTGATGTGATATTCTTCATCATTATGTGACATGGAAGATGGCATTGGTGTTAGTGCGTTTCCACAGATATCGGTTCTTGGTGTCCTGATAAATATTGTTGATGGTAGGTGTATAGGCAAGTGTGTAGATAGGTAGGTAAGTAGGTAGGTAGGTAGGTAGGCAGGCAGGCAGGCAGGCAGTGATGGAGGAAGGGAGATACAGGTAAGCATACAGGCGGGTAGGTATGTAGGCAGGTATGTAAGTAAACAGGTAGAACGATAGATCGAACGAATAAACTTTATTTTCAAAGGGTCACAAACTGGGCACGCAGGCTCGTTTTACATTCGGCCCTTACAACCACTCATCTTTCGTACGCCAGTTAACTATTTTGCATGTTACATTCACATAGGGAAAAAACACATTTTCAAATGCATGTTATGAACATAAAAAATGCATATGACCATGTTATGAGACAGGCAGGCAGCCACACACATACACACACGCACATGCATAAACACATACATATATACCAGAGATACATGCATCATTTACACATACTCACACTTTTTATGCACCCACTCAATACAACACAAACACATACCCACTCGCAAACATATATACTCAATCACATTCACAAACTCACTAACAAAAGTTTACAAATATATACATACATACTCTCTCTTTCTCCATCTTTCTCCATCTTTCTCCATCTCTCTCTCTCTCTCTCTCTCTCTCTCTCTCTCTCTCTCTCTCTCTCTCTCTCTGTCTCTCTCTCTCCTCTCTCTCTCTCTCTTTCTCATGCCCATATTTCCTCATACAAAGGCACACTTATACAAACATACAGCAAAGCACATACTTACGCTTCTTCCCATACTCACATAGTCGACACATACGTACTTTTACACACGCAAATACACAAATACTCACACAGCCGTACAGTCACGCACCTACCCTCACTTCCTTACATACACACACAAGTTTTAAATCTGGAATAACAGAACTAGACACAGGCAATCTGAAAGCTATGACGAAGTTAGACATGACAAATCAAGGGACGGTGGCCAAGTGTAACAGTAAGCAAGTGGCGCTAAGTTTACCGATGGCATCTGCAATAGAACTGAATCGAGATGGATGATGATGATGATTGATGATCAATTTAATTTCTTTGTGTATTGTGCAATCCACAATGTTTCCTTGTCTCACGGATAATACCACAGCCGAAATGTTAGACAAAGTGGTTATCGTTTGCTAAATGTTCCTGGCAGGAACTATCTCCAAATTAAAAACGGCCTCATTACACAACCCCCCGTGACTAGGACTACAGGAATTCTGAATCTTCAACATCGCGTCCTAACAACACGAGCAGATAACTCTGTTCTAACTACTGTAGCCCTGTTTCCGGAACCCAGGAAAGACTGATGGTTTTCGCAAACATGGTTTCCTCTTCGTGATAACGAATTATTGGACTTAATTCCAAGGAAAGTCTGTAGTTTGATAGTACGTGATCAATGGCCAATCGTAAGGCAGTTAACGATAAACAAGGCCGAGGATAAATATCTAATTGTTAGTTAACGAGGAACAATACTGGTGATATATATCTAATGGTCAGACAGTTAACGACCAACAAGGCTAGGGATAAATATCTAATGGTCAGACAGTTAACGAACAACAAGGCTAGGGATAAATATCTAATGGTCAGACAGTTAACGACCAACAAGGCTAGGGATAAATATCTAATGGTCAGACAGTTACCGACCAACAAGGCTAAGGATAAATATCTAATGGTCAGACAGATAACGATCAACAAGGCTAGGGTTAAATATCTAATGGTCAGACAGATAACGATCAACAAGGCTAGGGATAAATATCTAATGGTCAGACAGTTAACGAACAACAAGGCTAGGGATAAATATCTAATGGTCAGACAGTTAACGACCAACAAGGCTAGGGATAAATATCTAATGGTCAGACAGTTAAGGACCAACAAGGCTAGGGATAAATATCTAATGGTCAGACAGTTAACGACCAACAAGGCTAGGGTTAAATATCTAATGATCAGACAGTTAACGAACAACAAGGCTAGGGATAAATATCTAATGGTCAGACAGTTAACGAACAACAAGGCTAGGGATAAATATCTAATGGTCAGACAGTTAACGACCAACAAGGCTAGGGTTAAATATCTAATGGTAAAACAAATAACGATTAACAAGGCTAGAGTTAAATATCTAATTTTAAGACGGTTACGACCAACAAGGCTAGATAGTTAATTAGTTTATTTAGTCGACGGATCAACATCACAGCACACGGGTGTAAATCATAAGTGCTCCGTTCTACTCCTAACTCAAGCCTGAGTCCGAAGGTTCTCAGCTCAGTGCACGAACTCCTAGCACCGGCGAGGATCCTGAAATACTTTGGGCAGATTTTTATCCCCACATTTTGCCCACGCAGTGCCGTTAAGCTACTCTTTTTCGATTTCCACCTACCAAGGGATATTTTACGTGCGCAACAATACACACGGACGTCCGATCTCACTACCCAGAGACCAGGGGCAATTTTAATACTAGAAGTTCACGTGAAAAAATGCCGGTCCTCACCGGGGCTTGAACCCCGGATCTCCAACACTCGAGGCCGACACCATACCTCGAGACCACTCAGCCCTCCCCCTCCCCCAACAAGACTAGGGTTCAATATCTAATTATAAGACAGTTAATAAGCTAACTATAAGACTCCAGAAAAGGGCAGTGAGTCTAATCAATGGTGATAAGCTTACAGACAATTCTAACCTACATGAACGTCTTCAGTTACTGCCACTCCACAAACGCCTACTTTTTAATAAGGCTAAACTAATTCACAAAATCCTATTTCAAAATGCCCCAAGCTACCTTTGGCCATTGTTTAAATATAATGCAAGACATAGCGAACGACTAAATATACTCCATGTCACTAAACCTAGGATAGACTTATATAAAACAAGCTTAGCATACTCTGCCACTCAGTTGTGGAACAATCTTCCACAAGAAATCAAAGACACCACCAATCATTATACACACAGTCGCAACTTGTTTGAACACTACCTCAGGACAGACTACATGCCCCCTTAAAAAAAAAAAACAGCAACAAAGACAATAATAATGGTAAATTATCTCGAACGTCAACTAGCCAAAAAAAAATAACAACAACATTCCCATATGTATGGCACGTTACACCCACCTTGGGTATTCATGATGCCCATGTTAAACATTGCCTCAACGAGTCATGTATTATTGATTATTTTTCATGCGTTTTAATGCTTATTGTTCTTTTGTTGTCAAAGAATTGCTTCATAAGAGATGTTGAATGAAAGAATGTATGAGAGGAAATAGAGAAGAAGGGCAGAATGTCAGACGGGCCTGCGTGCCCAATTCTTAACCCTTGGAAAATAAAAATTTACTTACTACTTACGTACTACTACAGTTAACGATGAACAAGGCTTGAGACAAATATCTAATTGCTCGATTGATTGATTGATTGATTTAGGAATCGACATCACAGCATTCGGGGCATTCCCATAAGTGCTCCGTCCCCATCCTCAGCAGCCAGCGAAGAGTTCCACCAATAATAGTACCAGTAGCAATCTGATTGTAAGTCCGTCTCGCCTTTCCTCTGAGCGTGGAGCGTCGGCCAGATCCCCTCGTCACTCCTCGCTGTCTCATTCTTGCCAGACCATGGTGATCCATTTGCTCCTCCGAGGTGTACACGTGCTCCCACAAGGCCGCAACCACGTCTGCCTTGTCATGCATCAATACTCCACCAAGTTTTGCAGAGCCAGCCAATCTGTCCGCCTGTTCATTCCCCAGCACACCGGCATGCCCCGGAGAAAAGATCCAGGCGATGCTTGTCACCCGTGACCTCCGAAGCGAAGCAAGCCACTCGGCACGAAGCTTGCCCGTCCTCACCCTACTCAGCATGCTTTCTGAGTCAGTTACAATCACGATGTGTGTGTGTGTCGTATTCTCCATCCAGCGCAGAGCCGCAGTGACTGCCTCCACTTCCATTCTTAAGCTGGATGGTGTGGTATCATATGCCAGGCTCTCCTGCACCAAACATCGACCATTAGCTTTGGCTATGAAACACCAGCCACTTCTCTCACCTCTTGACACCATCTGTGTAGATAATCACATCACTCGAGTGAGCATTGTCCTGAATTAGTTGCTGGATTTCCACTTCCGTGGCCCCTGCTGGCCACTCCCTGCACTCCCGGCTTAATGTGATTATAACTCTGCACAAGTCTGACTGCTCCGCTGGCACTCTGACCCACTCCTCTCCACACCTAATGTTCTCCAAGGAGCACACCTGTCTGATCGTATCCTCCGCCTGAGCCATCCATGATTTCCCTCTTATCAGTCGCTGACCCTTAACTGCGACCAACGCCTCATGCAGTGGGTGGTCTGTGTCTGCAGCTACTCTGAGGTATGCCTTCGCCTGCATCACCTTGAGCCTACCAGCAACAGTCGGCAGACCAAGGATGAAACGCATACACACTATTGGGGTGTCTCTAGTGCATCCCAGAATGACCCGCATAGCTAACGATCACCAAGAATGGGGATAAATATCTAATGGTAGCATAGTTAACAAATAACAAGGCTGTGGATAAATATCTGATTTAAGACAGTTACCGATGAGCAAGACAATGGATACATATCTAATGTTAGGACAATTAACGAAGAACAATGCTAGAGATAAACTGTTCAACCACGTGTTTCGAGGCTCTACAGTTGCAGATGTGATGGTGCCTCATCCAGTTGGGGTTCGTTCAGAAGCTAGCACGCTCGCCCTGCGGGTTCTAATCGCTATAGCGGCAGATTTGTTTTTAAATTTATGTGGGCTCCTTGGTGGAGCCCAATCTAACATAGGTACCATAATTGTCGTGGAATGTAGAGTCGTGATTGTGTGAGATGATCAAGCATGACATGACATCCTCGCTGATCGGCACGGCACTTGATGGTGTTGATAATGAGGTTGTGTGTGATGGACAACCATGACATGACATCCTCCCTGATCGGCATGGCACTTGATGGAGATGATAATCAAATGGACGTGTTTGCGAAGTTGATAATGTCAAGAGCTCGGTAGCACGCCAGGTTCTATACCTGGGCTTGTCGAATGTCAAAGTGTGGGAAAGATCGGCCGTCTATACTCCCTTGCTCTCAGTCCTGCAGACTGAGATGGTCCTGTCATACCACAGACCCGGAGAGGGAAACTCCTTCGTGAATAATGTGTTATTTATTTGTGTTTGTTTTTGTCTGTGTAAAGTGAAGACTGCCATGCTTCGTGCAGAATGGAATGCATCAATTGAGAGGTCAAGGGTTGGGAGCATTCGCTGGATCTTTTCTCCAGGACACTCTGGTGTGGCTGGAAATTAACAAGCAGACAGACTGGCTGGTGCGGCATTATTAAGGGGTGCTTTGATGCATGATAAGGCAGATGTTGTGAAGGCCCTCTGGGAGCATGTGAATAATGCAGAAGAACAGATAGACTATCATTGTCTGGAGAGAATCAGTTCCGTTATCAGTATCAGTTATCAGTTGGGGTATCTTCGTTGCACTCCGGACATGTCCATAGGTGCTCAGATCCTCCCCCCAGCATATGCATCAGCGTCCGGTGGCTAATAGTGCCAGTTCTGTGTTGGTTAACGAGGCGCTTTGTTTTCCCAATGTACCTCTCGCGTCTGGCTGTGCCGATTCTTACTCCCAGGTCTTTCATCCTGGACAGCGATGTGGAATCATTGACGTCAAAGATGAAGGTGACTTTACGGACAACAGAATTCCGCAGCGATTCAGTCCAGAAGTACAGATCCAGCTTCGAACTTCTGAATCATGCTCATTGAATGACTTAGTACACACACGTTGGTATAATGCTGTGATTCCAGCCATATGAAAGCCTGTGTAACTGCCATCACCTCCATCGTCATGCTGCTCGTGGTCATGGAGTGGGCACCACTGGATTCTT
>JACEFZ010023987.1:175000-187500 GCA_014155875.1 Cepaea nemoralis
AGTTTTTATAATGCTAAAGTAGAAAGACTAACAGTTCACCCCAGAAAATGAAACAACATACATTATGTAATTAACAGTTCACCCTAGAAAATGAAACAACATACATTATGTAATTAACAGTTCACCCCAGAAAATGAAACAACATACATTATGTAATTAACAGTTCACCCCAGAAAATGAAACAACATACATTATGTAATTAACAGTTCACCCCAGAAAATGAAACAACATACATTATGTAATTAACAGTTCACCCCAGAAAATGAAACACAATACATTATGTAATTAACAGTTCACCCCAGAAAATGAAACAACATACATTATGTAATTAACAGTTCACCCCAGAAAATGAAACAACATACATTATGTAATTAACAGTTCACCCCAGAAAATGAAACAACATACATTATGTAATTAACAGTTTACCCCAGAAAATGAAACAACATACATTATGTAATTAACAGTTCACCCCAGAAAATGAAACAACATACATTATATAATTAACAGTTCACCCCAGAAAATGAAACAACATACATTATGTAATGTAAATTCATCATTTAACCCGCACACAAAAAAATAGAGCCAGTTAGTGAATATTATTATGATGTTTGAAAATAGCATGTCAAAATCATTAAGAAATGATGCATTTACATTCTTATTCAAACAACTTTCTCGGAACAGTCATAACATCTGATGAGAGATGCCTTGAAGAGATCAGAACAAGAATTGCCATTGCGAAGGTAGCCTTTAGCAAGATGAAAAACATACTGATTAATAATAAGATATCATATGAAACGAGAAAAAGAGTGTTGAGGTGCTACATAGAACCTGTAATTTTGTATGAATGTGAATCGTGGATAATGAGCAGTCAAGCTGAAAAACATCTGATGGCTGTGGAAATGTGATTTCTGAGGAAAATGCAAAGAATACCATGGACAGACAGAAAAACCAATGAACAAGTCCTTCAAGAAACAAATGAAGATCGTAAACTGATTAGAGTCATTAGACGTAGACAGTCTAAATTTGTTGGGTATGTTATGAGAAGAAGTGACATGGATAACTTGGTGACAACTGGCAAGTTCGAAGGGAAGAGACCAAGGGGAAGACCGAGAAGTAAATACCTGGATAGCTTGGCCACATTGCATGGTCGAGGCAGGAACACGGAGATGATCCACGACTATGGGGATCGAGTGAGAAAGCAAAACATGACCGCCCACGCTTATCCGCATGACACATAATGCATGGATGGCTGGACAAACAACTTTTGAACCTGTGCTGACGAGTAATTTGTCTGAATGATTTATCTTCTTACAAACCAAATAGAATACTCATTTTGGTTTTCCGAGAAGTTGTTGGCATTCATCTATAAAACCACATCTCTGAAAACTTCGAGGGGTTTCTTTGCTGGTTGACCAAATGTCCATGATTCGCTGCCATACGATATACGAACACCCAAAGGGTAAAACAAATCCAACAACACAAAATTGAAATACGCAACATCCTTTAAGAGTTACATAAACTAATTGCTGTGTACTGAACATCCTGTTAAGATAATATATTATTTTTTTCCCGCCTTTCTACGCTTCTCTTCGATAAACAAAGACGTGCAGCTGTCTCTCTGTCCCTCATTAGGCACTGATTACAACTGCTTACGTCAGATATAATACATCGTATGAAACTGCTTTTCTTGCAAGGGTTTTCAACATGTCGTTTTTTCTATAACAGAAGCAACATTATCTCTCACTTTTTCCAGAAGTCTATAAACCTAACTGTTTTCATGTCGACATTTTTTATAATAACAGAAGTATCATTATCTCTTAGTTTTTCACAAAAGTCCATAAACATAACTGTTTTCATGTCGCATTTTCTATAAGAGAAGTAACATTATCTCTCACTCTGTGTAGTAGTCACATTACCTGTTCTCATGTCGTATTTTCTATAAGAGAAGTAATATTATCTCTCACGTTTTGTAGTAGTCACATATACCTATTTTTATGTCGTATTTTCTTAAGTAGCTACTTATATTTTCCGTCGCCTTCCTCCTGTTATTTCTGCCATTGATATATACCCCCTCAATCATCTCACTCCAAGCGGTCCGATTCTCAGCCATCCCATGTCTTCCTCATATTTGTCACGTGTTTCTACGCCTCTTGTTCTGTGTTTTCTGAATCAAGACTGATTCGATTTTGCAGCTCACGTGTTTTCAATGGGGTGGAGAAAGCAGCCTCACGCCCAACCCTGCCTCGACGCCTCTTGCGACATGTATGGTAGTTTACAGGGTCTTCCTATTTTTTGCTCCCCTACCTGGTCCTGGTAACACAAGGGCGGATATTCCTTCTTCTTCTTCTGTGTTTATCTGGAACATTTTCGGGATGTGGATACTCTTGTTACGATAAGTAGTTTGACACTACTTTCTGACCGGCTGATGCATATACCCTTGTGAAAACCAACACAAAAGAGGTATATTTTCACATTGCTTATCGGGTGACTTCGAACCGGGGGTGTCGGGATTGTGAGACTACGTCCACTCGCTGCAGGCCACAGTCACAGACCTAATTTGCAGTTTCATTATTGTTGTTTTCTTGTATTCTTTTTATGAGATTACTGAACTTGCCAAGAGATCACTCCAGCAAAAAATGCGGGTGTTGATTGTGACGTCCTGTAAAGGATATGCAACTAATTTGTTTATGAGATTTGATGTGTATGTTTACGTATAGTACATCTAAAGTGTTTGCTTTTCGTGTTAGTTTACCTCGCTATGTGGGCTTCGCGGCGGAAGGTATTGCGGAAGTAGTTCGTAATCCCGCTTACCGCGTTCAATACACAGCTGAGGGCGATTAGACAGCAGACCACCTTGCGTTGGTTCTTATAAAATGGTGTGAGTGGCGGTCATTCATAAATCAATGGCAAACTACTGAATGTAAACTTGCCAAGAAATCACAAACAGCCAAAATAATGCTGGGCTTGACTGTGACGTCCTGTAAAGGATATGCAACTAACTTTAACTACCTGGATGTGGCTTCAGACACATAATCACAAGTTCAACAGGAAGCGTGCAAGCCACTGCGTCACCACGTCTCCTTCTAGCATAAATAATTGTGTTTAAGAATGTAATTTACAACAAGTTGTATCAATAAGAACAGATCACCGACTCGCCATCTTGGGCTGGCACATCACGTGCTGTCAACGGTCGGACCTGCTCAGCGGGACAACCAATCGGAAGCCTTCTTACAAAATACCTGACGCTTCGTCTTTTTTTTTTTTTTATATAATGCTCAACGATATTTAAAATACGGTCTCCCGCTCAGCAAATTTACTGCCTGCAACGTTTTCTTTCTTTAGTTTCTTCTGTTTAACTTCCTTTTTTTTTAATCATTGGAGCTGTATATACCCACAGATTGCAATTGACCAGATCAGTACAGGTTACGACAGAGAAGAGAATTGTTCAGGAAAGATGGAGTGCAGGGTAAGTGAGCTGGTGGTATAGAATTATAGATGTTAATTCTGATTTAGAAATTGAACATGAGTTTTTATTTTAGTTTCGTGTCAACAGGTGGTCGAGCAGTTAGTTTACTAGCTTTATGAATGCATAGACTGGAGTTCGGAGTCTTATGTCGTATGGAGAAGGGAGATTTAAATGAAAACATTAATTTTTATTTTCATTTTTATGTTATTGTTTTGATTATTTTCTGAAAAAGTAAAGAACAAATGTATCAATTTTCCATGTAGTCACCACTGCGTTCAATGGAAGTCCTCTAGTGCCGATAAAGTTCTTGGATTCCTATAGATAAATCGACTCTTTGGTCACTACACGGTGTGCCTGACCCGGTCGTGAACAGTCTGTCATGGAAGTCAGGCCGTTTTGAAACTCCCTACTCCACTCATACACTTTTTGGACTTATAACAAGATAGATGTTACGCCCCATGATTAGCAGGTGGTCGAGGCGTGCATTACGCGCGGTGCAAAATATTTGCACTAAGAAGCGCAGTATTGATGACGTTGGGCCAAGAATTGCGTGGCAGATAGAACCTTGCCATCAGAGCTACTGGTCGGACGCTGAGATATTGGATAGAAGAAGGGAAACATCTGGGAAATATAAGAGAATAGACGATGGAGTTTTATGAGTTTATAGTATCTAGGTAAGGAATGGAAACCTCTCCGTACTAAAAATGCAGCACCATATGCTCATTTAATTTTGTATGAACCACAACCTTGCAAGGCCTGTTTTTAAGTCTGCTTAAATGAATCGCCAATGCATCAAGAATGAACCACAAATAAAAAGAACTACGGAACCTATCACAGCCTCAGGTCTTCATTTAGTTATGAACCACCAGTTCAGGTGGGTTGTGGTTTGATCATCGTTCTGCCCGTTTGTTCCATTTGTATGACCAAGTCACAACGCTTAGTATGATAAGAACCATCAAGGTTCGACCACACGATCACTCGGCCACTGAAGAGCCTCTCGGTGGCGGCTGGGGCGCAATGGGCGCCGAAGCTGTTATAGACTGACAGGCATGCACCGCCATACTGAGCCTTCATGTGCGGATGAATTTCTATAGGTTTCACCCCTTCACTGGTCAGAAAACGGATAACAGAACGCTGCTCCTCTTTGGTGCGTGTCAAAAGTGTGGCGGCCATGTTTAAACTGTCTTTACGACGTCGCCGCGTTCGTCTGCGCCATGATGTCACGGGCTTAACATCCTTAACAACAATATTGACAGGTGTTAAGACGATGGCATGGTTATTATAATTTCTATCACACTTTTAACGTTTTCATTTGAAGCTTCCTCGTACATAGGTTACACAGTATTTACACACAAGCGGGGTTAAGCTCGTTCTGTCTCAAACGTTACTCCTACATGTGTACCTCCATCCATCCATCATGTGCCATGCCCATAAGTGTGGGCGGTCATGTTTTGCCATCTCACTCGATCACCAGAGTCGTGGATCAGCTCCGTGTACCTGTCTCGACCATGCCACGTGGCCAAGCCATCCAGGTATTTACTTCTCGGTCTTCCCCTTGGTCTATTCGCTTCGATCTTGCCAGTCGTCGATATGTGTACCTGCAGTACTTCAAATAATTGTAGGAAGTAAAGGACACTTGTATGTGTCTTAAAGTGTATTGGGTGTAAGGTCTTGACCAGTGGTTCTCAGCCGGAATTTTAGGGTTTCCATGGGGGGGGGGGGGGGGGGGGGGGGGGGGGGGTGATTAAGATTATTATAAAGATCGCGTTAAAACAAGAACCGATTACTTGATATTGTTTTTCCCTTCATACTTTACGGTTCCGTACGTCTCACCCTTCTAAAATTCATTTTATAAAGTAAGTAGACCCACAAATCACGTTTTATGTGGATGCCTAAACTTGTTTTAGTATGTGCTATTAAATTTAGCTTCCATTATTACGTATACTGTGTAAAAGGGTGGGGGGGGGGGATTAGGTAGTAAATACGAAAGGGGGTTGGGGAATGACGTTCTGAACATATGGTGAAGAGGGGCACGGGCCAAAAAAGGTTGAGAACCACTGGTCTAGACTGTCAAGTCATGTCAACTGTCATACCACTGCCTGTAGTACCTTGCAGTGTAGAGCAAGGGGGTCTTGAACCTGAGGAATTAAGGCCGCCTGGCTAGTGCAGTCGCCGCGAACAGTGCAGGTTTTATTTATTTTTGCATATTCTTTTTACAGGACATCGCTGTCAATCACCAGCATTTTACTGCTGTTATTGATGTCTTAGCAAGTTTACGTTCAATAGTTTGCCATTGCTTTCTGAACGACCGACTCTCATACCAATTCGTTAAACCCCAGAGCAACGCAGTCTGCTGCCAAATCGCGCTCAGCTGTGTTTCGACCGCGGGTAATCGGGATTACGAACCGCGCCCATAATTCATTTGCCACGGAGACTGGCACTGTGCAAGTTGGGGTTTTGTTTTTGCCCCCGACAGAAAAAATCCACACATTAGCGAGGATTCGAACCCGGGTCTCCCCAAGGTATAGACTAATATTTGTAAGACCAGTCGGCACACGCGGTGGGTGATGTGATCGCTGTCACAGCAGTAGCTTTTACTACCCTAGACATTTCCTGGCACCCATCTCAAGCTCGGTCCCACCGGGGAACCGACGTCAATGTTCCTGGCATCCATGGCAAGCTCGGTCCCATCGGGGAGCCGACGTCAATGTTCCTGGCATCCATCTCAAGCTCGGTCCCACCGGGGAACCGACGTCAATGTTCCTGGCATCCATGGCAAGCTCGGTCCCACCGGGGAGCCGACGTCAATGTTCCTGGCATCCATCTCAAGCTCGGTCACACCGGGGAGACGACATCAATGTTCCTGGCACCCATCTCAAGCTCGGTCACACCGGGGAGACGACATCAATGTTTCTGGCACCCATCTCAAGCTCGGTCACACCGGGGAGACGACATCAATGTTCCTGGCATCCATGGCAAGGTCGGTCACACCGGGGAGACGACATCAATGTTCCTGGCACCCATCTCAAGCTCGGTCACACCGGGGAGACGACATCAATGTTTCTGGCACCCATCTCAAGCTCGGTCACACCGGGGAGACGACATCAATGTTCCTGGCATCCATGGCAAGGTCGGTCACACCGGGGAGACGACATCAATGTTCCTGGCACCCATCTCAAGCTCGGTCACACCGGGGAGACGACATCAATGTTTCTGGCATCTATGTCAAGCTCGGTCCCACCGGGGAGCCGACATCAATGCTCCTGGCACCCATGGCAAGGTCGGACCCACCGGGGAGCCGACGTCAATGTTCCTGGCATCTATGTCAAGCTCGGTCCCACCGGGGAGCCGACATCAATGCTCCTGGCACCCATGGCAAGGTCGGTCACACCGGGGAGCCGACATCAATGTTCCTCGATAGAGATTGGAATCCCAGACCACCGAGCCGGTATGAAAGGGTCTAACCATTACAATACCTCTGCTTCCGCGCAGCTTGATGAGGTTTAGAGAATGTTTTAAATGTACGTGCATTTCACTACACGTGATACGACTCCTCGACTCTATAAGTCGAATGATTTTTGAATATGTAAATGATAGACAGGCAGGCAGACAGACAGACATATAGACAAAGAGACATTTAGACAGACACACAGACATTTCGATAGATATAGCCGTTGGCTTTTCAAATTGAAGTATTATAAATAAGACAAACGGCCGCTGCAGAGGGATATAACAATTCATTCATTCATCATGTGCCATGCTGATAAGCGTGGACGGTCATGATTCACTATCTTACTTGATCACCAGAGTGGTGGAGCAGCTCATTGTTCTTGACTCGACCATACCACGTGGTCCAGTCATCCAGATATTTACTTCTATGCCTTCCCCTTGTTCACTTCCCCTCGATCTTGTAAGATCCCGCTTTGAGTCTTCGTGAAAGATTGTCAACTCTGCTGCTTACTATTCAGAGAGAACATGATTACCTGTTTTGCACTATGAAAATAGTTGTCAGTGTCTCTGTAGTGGGCTTTCTTCTTAACGGTCAAGATGTTGGTCCTCTTTTCATTGAAGTTTATAGAATGATTCGTATGTTCGTGTGTTGTCCCCTAATTTGACCATGTGTTTCTTCTCACGTTTCTTGATATGCCACAATATGGCAGTTCCCACCGCAATATTACTCTTCGGTTGGTATTCAGTGCGTCTAGAGCTTTTTGTTTTTTCAGTGTCAGTTGTTTGTCACCGTTGAGGGCTTACGGAATTGAAAATTCATCACTGTGGAATACAAACTGTTGCCATTAACAAGTTGTATTGTTTATGCCGATGCTGTTTTGTTTAGGGCCTTCAATTCTTCTGAATATGTAAAGTAAAATATCCCAGTAGGTGTGCATGTGGATTAAGGTCTGCGATCTGCCCAGACCTTAATCTGTGTCGGACAATTCCAGTAGGTTGATGACTGCTATCGGTTGCATAAAATTCAATCCATCCTTTCTCCAATAGTCATCTTCCTCTTTCAACACATGGACCTCACATTTTTTTCCAGCAACTTTTATCAATTTTTAATAGCGCGGTCTGAGTTAGTATCATGACGTCAGACAATTTGAATAGATTGATTGATTGATTGATTCAGAAACCGACATCACAGCATTCGGGTCATTCCCATAAGCGCTCCGTCCGCATCCTCAGCAGCCAGCGAAGAGTTCCAACACCATAATTCCAGTAGCAACCTGATTATATATCCGTCTCGCCTTTCCTCTGAGCGTCGAGCCTCGGCCAGATCCCCTCGTCACTCCTCGCTGCCTCATTCTTGCCAGACTATGGTGATCCATTTGCTCCTCCGAGGTGTACACGTGCTCCCACAAGGCCGCAACCACGTCTGCCTTGTCATGCATCAATGCCGTAGGTATTTTGTCTTCTTGGGCAACTACATTGTGATATGATGCATTGACAAGACGGTCTATCTAGGGATAGAAACACTGTATTCTCGAGCCAATCGCTAACTACATTACCATTCATCTCATTATGATAATCCCTATTGTCTGTGTGCTTTGATACGAACACGAGTCCAGCATTCTGTAGTGAACCATTTTGAGTACTACCAGCATGGGCTATAACGAAACGCTGTCCTTTACTACTGGGCACATATCGTGTTATCTTTCCGTCCACTGATTGCCATTACGTTTCACTTGTGTGGTGCGCATTGATCCAGGTTTCATCCAAATACACTCATCATCATCAAGTGCCGTGCCGGCTGGCGTAGGCGTTCATGGCTCTCCACAGATCTCGGTCTTTGGTGTTCTGGATCAGCTCTACTGCTGATATTCCTCCGTGCCACCGTCTCAATCCATCCAGCATCATTTCTCTTAGTCTGCCTCTGCCTCTCTTCCCCTCGATCTTTCCGTTTTGCCATGAAGTCTTGGGAAGATAATGTGGTGGTTTCTCCTTGACTTCCACATCCACATGGTGGTCTTTTTACCTCTGCCTTTGACAGCCGTTTCCGACTGCAAGGACAAGTGAGTGCCCTGCTCTGTTCAGCTGTAGAGTTGTCCACTTATTCCGGTGGATACTCGGTCCCTAGAGCTGTGTTAGCCACACCGTAGTGTGTTTCCATCCTCTACCACGGGGAGGTGCAGTTGGGATTTTCCCTTCATAAAGTTATGGTCTATGATCAAAACTCTCCAGTACTTTTAGAGGACCAAAAATACAGGACCAAAATACACTATGTCATAATTTTATTTGCGCATTTCCCTTATTTCACGTAGGTATGTGCTTCTCGTGGCTCCTAAATGCGGTTGCTTGCAAATGATATTTCTACCTCCCTTGTACTTTCTAAACGTGAAGCCTTATATGAAAGGACCCACATTAATGATACACCTCTGAAGATACTGCGACACCACTGAACACTCCCCGTTTCACTTCTCAAGGCTCTTTTCGTAAGGCCAATCCCGTGAAAAAAGTGAAAATTTACTACTGAACGCTCATGTTTCCTCGTGAAGATGTAGTACTTCTAATATTGTGCTCTTCATCTCTGTCTCCTAAATTATATACCGCATATAAACAAACTTTGAAATCTGCTGTACAATCTCCAGAACAAACAAAATTTTTGTTGGGTGGACATCATGATAAGGTTATATGCTAAATCTCATCATTTTCTCTCAGCTGGTTACTGAGATATGGAATTTTATATTGGGGCAGACAAAAGTAAATAGACTATAACAATACACACAACCACGGATCTCAACAATAACCGACGCTGAGGAAGCAGGTTAGACGAGACCGAATTTGGAATTTTGTTTCGTAACTTGGAATTGGAATTGAATTTCTTATAGTATAAGTAAAGCCACGTACACGTTTGCAAACCTTAACTTAAGTAGCTTCGGGCACATCTTACGCGGGCGAGTCAATAAGTAAGTTACACAGTTCTGTGGGTTGGCAGGTAAATGTAGTTGGTGTTTTCTACAGGTGTCATTAGGTGACAGCAACATCGAACTTTATATTCCCGTTCTTCAGATGGCGCTAGGTGTCTCATGCCCATGCGCAGCGCATGAACAAAATGGCTACTGTAGTTACAACCAAAGAACAAAAAGACTGCCTGCAAAGGACATTCATAAGGAAATGCTTCCTGTTTATGCTGACTTAGCACCTAGCGATTTCCACCTTTTTGGTCCACTGAAAACTCACCTTGGCGGGAGACATTTCACGAATGACGCCGAAGTTGAATGTGAAGTGAAAACGTGGTTTAGAAAACAGAGCACGCAGTTCTATGCCGCCGGTTTGGAAGGACTGATAAAACGATAAGATAAGTGCATCCGTCATCATCATCATCATCATCATCATAATCATCATCATCATCTTCCATTTCTGCCGTCAAGCGTCGTGGGGAGGAAATAATTTGCGTTCCAGCGCCCGGTGGACGATACTAGATAGTGTCATTCCGTGTGGTTGTACAATGTCTCTGATGTCGTCAATCCATTTCTTCTTGGACGTCCTCGTGGTCTCGTCGCAGATGATCTTTGATGTAAGGCCGGTGATGGTAGTTGATGGTGTTGCATTCTAACGACATGGCCAAACCATTTGATCTTCTATCTTTCAATAAATGTGGCACAAGGTGTTGATCCCACAGTCTGTCTGAAAGTAGCATTTCTTACTCGGTCTCGGATTGTTAAGTTGGAAGCTCTCCTCAGGCATCTCATTTCGCAGGTGTTGATTTTGCGAAGGTGTAATTTGGATAAAGTGCAAGTGCATCAACGTTGGTGGAAATTTTGTTGAGAAATAAATGGACAATGTATGTATTTACAACAATAACAAACAAACAAAACTGGTTTCATGTTGTTATCATATTTAGTTATTTTTCTACAGCCAATTGTGACTTACTTATTGACGTCCCCTCGTACCATCTCCATATTTCTATAGACCACGCAGCTCTGCTTGAACGATGTAGTCAGTATCACTCCGGTCACCTTTGTTTCTTGCGATATTTCGAGTACACCACTTCCCTGTCCCGTTCAAACTTAATGAGAAGCTATACTGATGTTTGTAAAGTCTCACTACCCTTTATATGTAGAGCAAATTTGAAAAATTATTTCTTCCGTTCATAACACCAATCTGTTTGGAGTGCAAAGAATTGCTCCAGCAGATGACAGCCATTCGCTGCATATTGCTTCACGGTGGACGTTAGATCACATTTTTTGATGACGTCATGTACTTCATTTTTCAAATTTGTTCTACCTACAAAGTGTAGTGTTAGTTGTATGTCCTTTAGCATGTCAACCCTAGCATTTTTTAGCTGGTAGTGATTCCTGGGAAAGTTTACGTTCAATAGCTTGCCATTGCTTTTTGAACGACCGTAACCCATACTATTTCATAAAAACGCCAACACAGGTGTGTTTCGAACGCGGGTATGCGGCATTACGAACTGCGTCAGTAAATCCTTCGCCACAGGTAGTGAGACTTTACAAACACCATGTATTAGGGTCTATCCCTGGCTCAGATTAATAATCCTTTTTTTCTTTTTTTTTTTTTGTTCGTATATCCTTTACAGGACATCGCTGTCAACATCAGCATCTTTCAGCTGATTGTTCATTTCCCGGCAAGATTACCCTCAGTAGTTTCGCCATTGCTTTCTGAGCGGCCTGCTCAAGAAAGTCGCTTACAAGTCGACAACGGTCGACTTCATTGCACCGGGTTTTATCCCATATATCTCAGTCTCTTTCTGCCAGCGCGGAAAGCTTCGCACCAAGCACGAACTCCGTAGCTCTAGCGACGACCCACAGGAGTCTCCGAAAAATTTAACTCGTGAACCGAAGGACGCGACCGAAAGACCGGCTCACATACCCCGTAGTCACCAACGCGACGAGAATCGCTACCGATTCTCGTGCAAGTTACGTTCCTCGCGTGGATATACGGGATTACGGTGAAATCGCTGACCCCTTAAAGATATCAACCGAATGAGAATTATCCTATCTGGAAACCTTGTCAGCCACAAATAGAGGCTTTACGGTTTCATCTCACGGCATATTAATGTGAAGGTGATTATTGTCCAAAGAGGGTAATGGGTGAGTATATGAATATCTCGGGATATTTCCTGGAATCAATGTTAGGTCGAAGTGATCTGTTATCTGGTCAGTTTAACAGATAATAATCCGACTGGATGGATACTTGAGGACATGACCCCCCAGACCTTCAAGTAAAAGGGCTAGCTACTGGGTACCTTGGCTTCCATTAACATTGCAAAATGTGGCTCAATTAAAATATCAATACAGTAGTTTTCCCTAAGCAACCTCCGTTAATGTGATAGATAATAAAATATGTCTGCTACTATTTTAACAACTTTTGAGTTATAATTGTGACATACATCTATTTCACATGTTCCACCATTCATTCTTGTGTGGTCTATATCTACGTTTTGTTTAGCCCTGAATCTGTTATGTAAGCTGTAAAGTTTATATTCCATTCCAATAATTTTACAAGTTACTTCTGAGTTAATCTAGGAATGTACATGAACAAATTAGGAAGAGCCTGGTAGCAACAGAGACAT